>QYTT01076394.1:0-19113 GCA_006980735.1 Dasypogon diadema
CGTTTCATGGCCTTGGAGATATCTGGGCTCGCTAAGTTGGTCCTAGAATTCCCCGGATGCAGCTTCCACAGAGGTTTTGCAGTGGAGTCTCACTTCTTATTAGACTAAAGGGAGTAAAGGTTCCTTCGGGCATTCGCTAGCCTCGAATTAGGATTGAACGTGGTTTGCGGAAGACAATTGTCTGCGTTGTCTCAGTCTAAATCATGAGGCTCGCTTGAATTGCAGCTCTGAGCGTAGAAAAGATTAGCCTGAGGGATGAAAGAGATCTTCCTTTCCCCGTAAAACTTTGAAGTGTGTACGCAGGAAATTTTGATACGAGCGAGAGAAATTATTTCTTTCGCACTGACATGAATAAATTGAAGCCAAAATAACATATGTATTTATCTGTGATATAGAAATGGTAAATATAGCTTGAAGTTTTCCTAAACACATCAACCTCTGGATTTCCTTCAGTTTATCGACGGTTCCCTTCTATTCAATCTTGCTCCACCATAAAGTGACCACCGGCCTAGCCTGGCTATTGTTGGATAAATATTCTTCTGAGAGATAACCTAGGTGCTTCATGGAAGAGTCTAAAAACCTGTCGTAACTTTTGGCACTATATTTGAGACATGCGTATTCCAGTTAGTTTCTAATCAAGGTTTTTACCACTCTCTTCATCAAAAAGCTCTCCATTTATAATACATGGAAAGCTCGACGTGTATGACACTTCCTTTCTTGCAACTTGATGGTATCTTCATAATTATTAATAAAAATCGCAATTGGAAAATAAAGCGAGATAAATGTAATACGCTTCATGTCCTTTATGCATAAAATAAATATAAAAAGCAAATGCATCCCTTCCAAGAGAATCTAAGCCCTAACTAGTTAATTACGGTGGCAAAAGAAATTTCTGACTAAAAATACGAATATAGGTAAAAATGAATGGGTAATCTCTGGAAAAATGCCTCTTGTTGAACTCTAATCGCATCATAATTGCTATAGCATAACTTCGTTAAATGCTTCATGTGTATGGATTGGGGTCTTTGGATAGCTACTAAGAGGTTATTGTTCTTAATAAGTCACTTGATAGAGAGCCCGATGGAAGGCCTTTTAGTAACATATGCACTCAAAGCCCAAGCGTTTAATATCAGTACAACGTGGTACCCGTGACATTGAGATGAATAACATACCACTCCTCTAATCAGAAAAATCAGGTGAAGACTTTTCCATTTTCATCTCTATTGTTTAGCCTCTGTATTTTCATTGTTGATTCTCTTATTAACAGATACTACCATTATTTTTTCCTTTAAATATTTAAACAAATCGTTTCCTCACTCTGTTTATGCCTTGCACGTTCCTTTAATCATGGTCATAGCAAGGCTTTCCCTTATCTTAATTACAATGAACTCGACTTCTTTCCACCATCGCATCGGTCGGAGAAGTAATGGGAACTGCGATGAATATTCATCTTGTTTTGATTTTGTTTTAAGCATGCACATCTACATAGCTGAAAACAAAACCCTAGCAGCAGCAGTGAAGCAAAAGAAAATTTGAAATAAGTTTAGATTGTGCCTCGGAAACGAAAATCTCATAAACCCCACAATTCAGATTGTAAGATACGCAGAAAATTTACTTGTATGTGATCTCCACATGCATTATGTATTCATATACGCGGTGGTACAACTCAGTCAAGGGAATTTTGCACCAAATAATTTTGAGTGGTAGAAAGAAAATGCAAATGTGAGGGTACCCGAAATCCTAAGGAACTTTCCACTTGCCGAAGAAGCATTTTCTTAGATGTGGCGGGAAATTTTGTTTTGCAATATTTCGATATCCTTATCCCATCTACGTTTAATTCCTGAAATTTGCGTACGTGTAGTTGTGTATGTTATTCCAGATGGAGAAGGTAGGAGTACACCTATAGGGGGAATACTCCTGGTATGGAAATAATATTACAATGGGAAACGCTAAGATATGCGAAAATAATTTCAAGATATAATATTAAAATTAGATAGAAGTGAATAATGTTCAAAAGTTGCACGTTTCCACCATGGGGCGGTTGGAACGGCTTTTGGTCTTGAGTGAGTGGATAGAAAAATGCCTTAGGAGGGGTGTAATTATATTGCTTGACTGAACTGAAACTGCATGAATATACGGTGGGATTGCGTTGGAATGGGTCTAGAAAGGTCAACTGACTTTCATAAACTTTAAAGTTTTGCAGGTGGCTGAGCAAAATGTATTGTATTATGGGATTAGATGAAGTTCTACTATTCTTGATATTGTCCCTAGAGCAGATAAAAACTACTGAATTTGTATACTATGAAAAGTGTGTTCTTTTCTTGGTGTTAATAATGTTTTTATGGTAAATAGGTTAGAAAGCATAAGGGCTTTCCTTTGATCAGCTATTTTTAGGGAAACATCCACTAGGAAGCCTACGAAGAAAGAGAAATTGGGATGAAAGATCTATGCAAAAACAATATCAATGCACATTTCACTCGAATAGACGTGGCTCAACGTGGAAGAATGGAAGATGACCATTTGTGAAAAGCTTTTTAAGCTTCGGCCACACTAGGTAATTTGATTTAGTTGCGTCAACGTACGAACTTATGTCGAAATTCTAAGCCGAATAGGTAGAAAATTCTAATTATAATTTTTACATTCATTTAAAATTGGATCGCCGACACGATTCAATCGTATTATATAATTTTGTTCCAGGAATCATGAAATTTTACGATACAATTAAATTATGTCCGCACATTTTATGAATAAAAGACAAAAAATTTTAAATCCATAGTCCGAAGTGTCGATATTTGATGTTATCTAATCGTCCACAGCGAAATCCCTTATTTAAACTAATTCAGGTAACGTAAAGATTTTTATTTCGTGGACCAATAATGAATTAAAATTGAAGTATGAACCATTCCAGCTGACTTGAAAGATCAAAATAGCTCATGCTTATACATTGCAAAGCATTCCAAAAAATTTTAGAAGATATATTTTGATGCCAATTGGTTCAAAACTCCAACACATTGCAATTTAAAACATTGTATAATAATTCGCAATATCTCGATCCGGTTCGAAGGACCAAAAATATATTGTATAAAGATTTCACAATTTTTCCCGGACTACAAAAAAATGGGAATCATAGAATTTCAGAAGATGTTTCTGATTAGCAACACTACTATCATAATTGGATTTCCAAAAATTTCCAGCATTTTTTCCCACATAAATATCTATAAAACATTCCCATCACAGAAATCCCCAGAAAAAGGTAAAAAAAATCCCAAATCTCAGTAAATTACTTAATTGACCAGCGACTAATTAAAAAGAGGGGTTGCAAAATAGCTGTAAAATAACACTAACAAAAACCACAACACAAATCCCTAAAAAAGCTGCGGAGAATCCCTTGGTATTCTGTGCAGCTAAAAAAACTTCACGAAAAAGGCCAAAAGAAGTGTGCGAAAACCGGTAGAAAGAAATAAAACAAAACTTTCAACAGATCGAACAAAAAAAAACGAATGTTTTCCCACGCAATGAAACGTGTTAATTCCATTAAAAACCACGTAGAAGCCAAAAAAACGGACAAATAAATGGGGTGAATGGATAACTAGTGGTGAAAGGGATGCTTCGATTTTTTTCCTTTTTCGTAAAAAACCATTGAAAATGTTCTGTCGAGTTTTACTCTTTCCGTGTATGTTCCGGGTACTTGTTACTGGGCACAAGGAAAAAAGAAATATGGCCAAACTTGACAGAGAGGTGCCGTCACCACCATCATCACCCACCAGGCAACCACCATTTCTGATATATGAGGACCCTTCTCTGGTGTTGGCTGTTGATTGCCGGCTCTACATGCCTGCTGGGTGTAAACTGTTGTGTGCATTTTTTTTTGTCAGTATAATGCCTTCCAGAATGTGAGCAAAAATGTCTATTAGTCCTTGTAGCTACGTCAAAATCTAGCGAGTATCTATGGTACGTGATATGTGAGAAAATTAAGGAGTGATTTTTCCGGTGAGATTATTCAATTAATCGTAGAAAAAATATCGAGAGAATTTCGATATTTACGATGTTTTATAAGTTATAACAAAACAGGAATTATTTTCTCTACAACTAAATCAATGGGGAGTTGGCTCCTTGAAGCAAACAATAAAAGTGCTGCACTCTACATGATGATTACATAGTTTATGTTTAGCAAGGACACGTTTTAGTTAGAACTTGTCAAAGCTTTTAAGTTTCTATAAAGCTGCACTCTTCCCATATGAATATCTTTAAAGTTCCTATGAGATTCCTATAAGAATCTGACGCTATGAGGGGTGAGCATTTTAGAATTTTTGAAATGAGATATTTTAAGAAGAATTCTTATACATAAATATGGATATACCAAACAAAAGCAAAAGCGGAGTCCATACACCACACACCAATGGAAAGATGGAATTATCCTTAAGTTTTCTATGGCAACTGAATAATAATAATAATAGTGTTTATTTGAAATCGTCTTTAAATAAAAGTAAGAGATAAGGTTCCAAAAACTAGTATCAGGATTATACAACGAAAAAAACGAAATACCCCGTACATACGAAGGCAATAGGAAGTTAGCTTAAGGCGGAAGTTGATGATAAAAATAAAAACTTTTTAACAAAAAATTAAACCGACAAAAAAAAGAAACTGAAAGGCGAAAAATAAAATAAACCTTTTTAGTCTTAATAACTAAGCTCCTAAACTAGTGTAAGTAACTAATTTTGAGTCGGCGTTGCATTTTTATGCAATTATTATTATCGATTATTTCTTTAAAGTAATTTAATGATCTTCGTTGATTGTTAATTTCAACTTTAAACAAAATTTTATTTTTTTTTTTTCAAGATTTAATGAACTTTAATACATCACGCTGAGGGGAGAGTTATGTAGCGATAGTTACAATATAATTTTACTAATTTGCATTCTTAAATTTTAGAAATGACTGTTTACTATGATTTTTTATGTTTAATATATATATTTTGGAAATTTCTCTACTTACTCTTGCACACTCAATCAAGTATGCAAAGTTTTCGATACACTTTGAAATTTGTACAAGCGAAAACATAAGTATGTATACTGGTTTTGTAAAAATTTTTAAAAATTTGAACAATAAGAGTTTGTAATTTTAACGAGGGAGTTCTGTGTAATAAGAAATGAATAAATAATGTTATTTAAAATGCGTAAAATAAAAATATGTACATTCGTCACGTGTGTTTAAAAAATAAATAGTTATTGTTAACATCTTTTTGGACATGATATGATATAACAAAGTACAAAGTTGTTGTAAATTGGTATTTCGAGTATTTAAAGTTTTGAAACCAAACCACACAGCTCCCAACTCCACGATAAGCGATCACTAAAAATCCGCTTCTTGTTTATTCAGAAATCAATATCTTATTATATTTAATTTTCTTATTTATTATTTTCTATTGTTTTGATTATTGCTTTTTCAGAGAACATTTGCAAGGAAAAGTGAAAAAATAGATTGAACGGGATCCGAGAGCCGAGAAAGCATCACCAGTTCTGGATCATTTGTGTATCTGGTAATTATGGGGTATTGTTTTCAATAATGTAAATCATTGCTGTATGGATCCTTCAACAGCAAAATGGTAACGATTTACGATTTTTTGGAGCACTTATAGCGATCAGAGCACCCCAGAAAGTTCGACTGTCTCTGTTGTCGTAGAGCTGCTTAAAATCCATGAAAAATTAGTGGAACACTATTGTATACTCTCAGAATTTCAGCACAATAATAATATTTTATTTCTAGACATTGTACACAAATTTAAGGAATCTTTTGTTTGTATCTACGTGTCTTAATAACCTTTTTAAATACATGCACAATGTATTATTACTAAACAGGGAACGAACGTTCCATGACCGATCTGCTGAAACCCGGAATTATTAAATTACGATTTCGCAGTGATGTTAATTGAATAAATTCCCTAAGATATTATGGCGTATCATGATTAAATATACTACAAGAAAATACCAAGCTTTGGCGCACACAAGAAACATGCCTAGAGCTTCCCTCTTAGAGCCACCCGAATATTATTCAGGAATGATTATTTTTCTTTAAAATGATCTCAAGATTATTAACTCTATCATGATTATTGGCATCAAGATTATCCAGTTATGTGCCGTATAAGGTAGTGCATTTCGATTTAGCATGGTTGATCACCGACCTTGTTACGTAAAACCACTTACTTATTTCCCCTAAATTGTAATTTGTTCGTGCAATACGGTCTTCAAAAAATCCAATAGGTCTACCATGATATAATTACACATCATCGATATACAGGAATAATTGAGCATCTTCTACCACTTTTAGGAAATCATTATCAACGGGATGGAAAATAAAAAGCCTAAAACTAATCCTTGAGAGAATAGTTAAGGAAGGATCATAGAGTGTGTGAACAATCCTAACTCGCTGTTGACGACGAGATAAAAATTCCCAAAACAAAGCGCGGTTCACTTAACTTTTTTGAATTGTAATAGGACATTCCTGGACATACTGTATTACAATATGTTATGATCTGTACTATATTTGCATCTGATGCATACGTACTATATCCGAGGCAATCTTTTCATAACAAGCCTCGCCACATTATTTTGAGCTTCTTGACAACATGCAACGATCGCGCGACATTGAGACCAACGAACATTTACTAATATAATAATATAGTAATATATGTTCGTTGATTGAGACTTTCATGGCAGAAATGTGTAAAGAGATCATCATTCCTATTTTCAAGTTCGCTCTTGATCGCATATCCTCGGCAAAGGCCCGGCTAAAGCGTACGTCTGCAGATTTTCTCCTCTATTGGCGTGGGTTCAAATCCTGCATATGCCATGGCGATATATCTGGGAACCAGTGGATGAGGCAATTCTACTGACGGGAATTGTACTTCTGAAGCCACTGGGATGTTGCACAGTAATTTCATCCCAAAAATTGTGGTTCACTTGCAACATTTGTCAGGTTAAAATTTCCTAATCTGCTTTTTCCTAATTCCTCTCCGGCTAAGCTATGCTGTGTGCATCACAGGGTTATGTATCTCCTGAGCTTAGACAATACCTTAAAAAATTATTAACAATTAGGTTTAGGTAGTCATTAGTCCACTAATCCTTCTCACGCTTGAAGTTGATATTATTATTGAAGAGAAAAAATTGTCGTTCATTTTTTGAGTTTTCGGGCGTACGTAAGCGCTGGCATGGCTTTTATCCCATTCCTCATTCTGCGACCAATCATATTTACTAATAGTGGCATTCTGTTAGAGTTTTGCCTACCTTAACTGTATCCCTTACTTTACAATTCTGCTCAGCGTTCCGAGCCTTATCCAGAATACATCAGTCAAACAAGACACCTTTAAGAGTAACTCATGTAATAGGAGTAATAGTATACAGTTATTCTATATCAACAACTTTTTATTGTAAAGTGTTCTCATATCGAGATTGAATCGGAAAATCTGAGCACATAAGGAGATACTTATCAATAAAATAACAACTGGGAAATCTATTTATTAAATAAAAACCGGACAAGTGCGAGTTGAACTCGCGTGGAAAGGGTTCCGTACGATGAATATGTTATCTACCTTGTTTTTTTAAATCTGACCCAAATACGTGCGCTCGCCAGGCGTGCGGCGTCCTTGACCGATTTGCCACTTGACGAAGCATTGACCTGTAGGTACTTAACGCACTGGATACGAGGAGTGACGAATGGCTGGCCTATAGTTAAGTCGAACGAGTAGTACCAATAATTTATCCCAAGAACAAACATAAAATTGGAGTTGGAAAACATGTTTTCCCATACATTTCAACAGCAAATATAAGTTCGTACACACAATATTGAGAGATTTACTATGTTATTTTAAGACCATAGTTTTCTTATAGGTTTTCCTGTAATCTAAAAGTAAAGAACTATTTTCGGTATTTTTTTCAAAATTCTAGGTTCAGTAGTTTCGGGGATAAGGGGCGGGGGGGGGAATGGTCAAATTTCACCTATTTTCTCAAATAACTTTAAAACTATTTTAAAATTATAAAAAAAATATATTTGAGACAATATAATTCATTTATTTACACGTCCGTGTTTGGGTCGCAGAAATTGATATGTATACCAAATTTCAACTTAATCGGTCCAGTAGATTCGGAGCAAATTTGCTATGACAGACTGACAGGCAGACACACGAGTGATCCTATAAGGGTTCGTTTTTTCATTTGGACGTACGAAACCCTAAAAACGATATATGTTACAAAAAAAGTTATTATATTCTTAAAAAATATATTGAAGAAAAAAGAAAACACTTAGTACTTCAGTCTTTAAATCAAAATAATATAGTATTCTTAAAAAATGTGCTAAAAATTATTGTACTAGCCTTTAAAGGTTATGAAATTGTACTCCATGCAATTTAATCCTCATGTCCATCAGATGGAAAAAAAGAGGTGAAGGTATTCACAGTTTCACGTATGCGCAGGTTACTTAATATAAGATTAGGATGCATGGTATCATACCTTGTGTCTTCCTGGATTTTTACTGAATATCTATCCAATGTACTTCAGGCTAGTCTCAAAAAGAATATTATTAATGGCTGTTTTAACGAGAGATCTTTAGTGATATTCCAAAGTAAGTAATTCCTTTCCGTAAGCTTAGCTAAAAGTCGATATGTTTTCTTTCTGTTCCCAAAGATTGTTCTGGTACCTCATACCCCATGACACTTCCAGTAGGCTTTCAAAAGTCTCAATGGAATTCCGAAAACGTTTCCTCTCTTCTTTGATGCTCTTAGCCCCAGTACACTCACCCGTAAAACATTAAGTACAAAAAGGCTGGCTGTCACTATCACTCTCCATCATCTTCTACCCGCAATAAAATAAGCAATGAAGCGCACATCTTATAGGGTCATTATTAATGACAGTATCTCCACTATACGTCAGTAATTATACCTCACTTTCAGAAAATCTGGATCACATCATTATTAACTGCCAGTAGATTTCCCGTCATTATAATGTCCTTCTGGTAAGATAATGTCATTATTACTGATCGCTAGCCTAATTCCATCTTCAAAATGTTAATTTTCAAAACTTCAAGAAAAATAATTTTCTATTTTTACCATATAATGTATTTTTATCCCCCTAACACAATGCTACTTTCCAACCATCACGAAATGCAGAATTTCAGTAAACAAATCTGAGCATACCAGGCACACAACGTTCCTCCAATTTCACTATTCATTCCCCACATCAAATACCCAAGTACCCATATCAAGTATCACGACATTTCAAAGGTTTGGATATTATCTCTTAATTCGCTTCTATATTGCTTTGACCCCCAGGTGTGATATGAAAGTTCTCAAATAATTTTTTCTTACTTAGAGGGTAGTTACTTGGTTACCTAATCAATTTCCTTCGAATACCATTGCTATGAATGTTAAAAATGATTTTTCTTTTACCAAACTAACTTCTACTACATTAAGGGCCACCATCCCCCTCATCCTCCCAAGCTGCTCCAAACCTAAATACCCCTATAATTATATCAGTTTTATTTCCTTCAACCGGAAACCTCTTTAAGAAAATCAGTTCAAGTTTCTGTGGAAAAATTCCCTAGAATAGACGGCGTCATTTTTTCTTGGGCCATGTAATTATAACCACGCCCCATCCAAAACGGGAAACGCCTTATTTCTAGTACTTATCCTTGGCGAAAAATATTCATTATCCTTAGGACATAGAAAAGGGTAGCGCTAGGAAATTCCCTCTATATAAAAGTTATGCGAGGAGACAACCACCAACAAAGAAATTCAGGGAAGCAAGTGTAGCACGGCTGCCACAGCTTTAACGATAAGATCCCAAGAATACATACACATACATACTACAACGCACGCAGGAGCAAAGTAAAAGGATTCATTTTATTTCGCTCCTTATAAAAGTCCTGAAATGTACATACTGCCAAAGAAGAGGACTTACATATCGGCGAGGACGTAACCAGGACTCGTGTTTTGTGTGTACTTAGAGGAAAGATGGAGACTTTTCAGCACAGGTACAACCGCTTCAGTTGCTGTTGTCGTCGTTGTGATGTGATGCCTCCAGGTTTGGTGGAACGGTGGCCGCAAATCCCAGTCGCTGCTGCTATCTTTAGCTATGGCGCAAGATAAAATTTCGCAAGGAATCCTTTTTCTCAGAGGGAATAAGGAGCGAAATAATTTGCTATTCCTCCGATGATGGTGGTATACCCTGGCAACGGAGAGATGTCTGTAGGGGCCGCACTTTAAGACGAAACCAAAATCAGACATCCCGAACAACCATTGTTGGAACACTCTTCTTGCGCGCACACTTAGCATTATAAAAGTTGCGCGTTCGCCCCCTCCCCTTCCCCCCGACAGCTCCTTAAAAAAGCACTGGTGCGGGGGTGTTGTGCGGAATGTGTATAATGCCAACTTTTAGCAGAAAAGGAGCACACGAAGACGTTAGGAGTTACCCAAGGTAGTGTACCAGAGAGCGTGGCAAGAAGGTATGAGTCTGAGAAAGATATGTGCTGCTGAGAAAAGTTTAGAAGCTACACACCCACCTAGGCAAGCGAATTGGATGTTATTCCGTCGTCAGCAAAGCAAAACTTTCACGTGCACCAGACTTTCGTATCTGGGGAAAATTTTCCTGTAACAATGTTAGCGTCCCGCGGGGACGAATCTATATACAACATCGTAGACACAGCGTTCCAGGGAGCTGTGGGTTTTTTTCCTTTTCCCATATTTCCGCCTTTCCTCTATATGCGGTTGTCGCCATCGTCTTGGTGTCCTTCCTCTTCTAGTTCTTTAGACAGGCATCTTGCGTACACCACTGAGCACGAAGCCCTTAACCGAAAAAACTTCCACCACCCACATCCACCTACTGCCAGAAGCCATCTACAACTCAAGAAATCGATTTTTAGTTGCCCGTCCATCCGTTTCTTTTGTCTTCCAAAAAAGAAGACGACGACATTAAAAAACGATGTCTATGGAGACGATAGATACTTCATATGTTTTTATATATACCTACATAAATTATTCTATGAAAGGATACCGCTGGGGAGAGGTATTAAGGACATGATGGGGGTAGACTAAATCCGAGGCAAGTAGGTTGAACAAGCATAAAAAAATGGCGAAAGTTTTTTAATGAATTTGCCACCAACATGAAATTTGGAACTTATTGTTGAGCAGAACTCCCAAAATTCGAGGTCTGCCCAAGGAAAAGTTTTAATGAAAATTTTAATTAACACTAAGAAAAGTGAAGTTAGGCGCGGTTTCCGATGGTAAATGACTGAACTGTATGCACAGCATTTATTTCTGGTCTTTACGTACTTTACCTATACCGTATATAATTAAACGGAACTAGGATGAGAATTTTGGATTGGTGTAGAGAGTTTAGGCAATAAAAAGTTCTAAATTTTTGTAGATACTGATTACGATTATGAAATCTGTGTAAGGTTATATTCATTTAATTTAAAAAATAAAAAGGGGAATTTAAAGAATAGAAATGTATAAAATGTATAAAAGTGGTCCATTGGAATAACGAGAAGTTGCAAAATTTGAGGGTTTAAAGTCAAAACAGGCATTGGCAATTCCGAATATCATCAAATGCCCAAAAGTTTCTCCCAAACTTTTAAAAAAAAGCATAATACATTTACAGTTGTCATTCTATCAAAAAGTCTAAGAGAAAATTAAATATCAACTTAACCATTTACAAAGTTAGTTTTTGCTCCCAGGATAATTGGCGAACTTTCTGCGAACCCACTTGCCGTGTTTCTCGTAAAGAGTGATTTTTCTTTAAAAAAAAAAATTTATTGGAGCTTTATCTGAAAAACCAATATTTTTATAATACCTGTTAGAGGACTCTTATGTTTTTTCATTATGGCTTCGAAGGGGATACAGACGAGGATTCAAATCCAAACTCTTGTCGAGATGAAAAAATAAGTTTCCGAAATATCAGGACACTAAGTGTGGGCAGAAAGACCGTACGATTATGGCTGCAAAGGGAGAAATGCGAGGTACAGGACAACAGGCGCTCCGATAGACCGATAACTCGTTCGCTTACAAGAAAAATAAAAGTATAATGGGTGCGACTGGTCTACTCACACTGCCAACTTCCCATCTGGCATTTTGTCTTGCTTTTGAAAATTTAATTGTTATAAAAAGACCGCTAATTTAAATTTTTGGAAACCTTACCAGGAGCTCATTATGCGATTATGCGTCGAATGACATTGGTCCGAAGTCAATATCATTATTTTTTCTCGAGATATGCGAGACGGAAAAAAGTTCACGAACGTACGAACGAAAGTACGAACGTACGCACACACAGGCATATCTCTAAAAACGATAGATTTGAATTCTAGGGACCTTGAAACGAGTAGATATGTCGACACTTTCAATTCGAAAAAAATTAGGAAGATGATGGAAAACAAGCTAAGCATTGGAACAAGGATAGCGACCAAAAGGGTAAATCAATTCGAAAATTACCAACAATGTTAAATCGACAAATTGTGCAAAGCATGCCTACGTGAGGCCAGTAAAGCCGCTTCTTACTGCAAAAGGTTGCAAAGCAAAGAAGTCGCAATGATAGTACTCTTTGGAAGTCTAAGAAAGCTAACATACTTCTTACGAACGAATCCCCAAATATTTTGCACCCAAGGCCTAGTAGGCAAAAAATGAGGGTTAAGACAAGTGATCCAAGCACTATTGAATCAGTGCAAAAGCCAAAATTTGTCCTTAAGATAATGATTGCACGAAGAATCAGCCCACGTGGAGAGGCGAGACTTTATGTTGTTGAGGAAAACACAACCTTTGATGGATCCTATTACCGCATACCAGCATTTTACCTATTCATTTACCTATTCAAAGATAGTTTCCAGATAAAAATTTTATGATTTTTATGCAGCATGGAGCACCAGCCCTACACGTAAAAGATTAGACTAAAATTGCAAAATCGATGTTTTCAACTGTTTCGGAATATTTGCCTGGGAAGCATTTTTGGCTTATTTGTGTAGAAATTGAATTGAATTGAATTGAATTGAATTGAACTATCCTGACCTTAACTCAATCAAATACGTTTGGGCTCTGCTGCAAGAAAGTGTATTTAAACATCCGATGCCGAAGAATAGACGACAATTAATTGCAAGAGTAGGTATAGCAAGAATGGCGCAGCTGAACTAAGTCGGAACTAAAGAACTTGGGTGATAATTTTGAACGACGCATTTAAGAATGTTATATAGATAGTGACGGACATACGCATTATTAGTTATAAGAATAAGAATCTTCATTGTGTACATCCGAAATAAATCCAAATTTCCAAATTATGTTTTTTATAACAAAAAGTTTGTGGAGAGAAACTTTTAGGTGGCCCTGTATTATCTATTGAAATATGTACGTAAAAAATTGTGAAAGCACTGCAGGAAAAAGTACATCAACCTTTTCGCAGGTTGGATTTATGATAGATTATTACCAAAGCCAGGCTCCACTTAAAAATAACAATTGCTAACATAGTCGACTCATTACGAGTAGTAGCCCTAACCGAAAAACTCACCTTTTTGTATTGTTAATAGAACAACTCAGCCATTGATAAACGCGTTTTTGACCATATTTTAGTTTTCAGATGGATACTAGAATTTATTAAACTTTAATTTAATTGTAATTGAGGTATATATTTATTTTGTAGGCTGCAAGATATTCTTAACAGCCTTAGCTATACATAATTCTTCTCTATATCTTTATTAATTTGGTCTGAACACATCAATTACACAAATTCAATAACGTTCACTTGAATGTCCATAACAATAATGTGTGCTAGTAATTTTTACATATTCCTTGTGATCGGGAATGATATGAATTACAATTATATCACCGCTTTCCAAACCAATACTTTGTGGTGTATCCTTATCCTGGATGATGACGCCACGAAAAGTGAATAATATACTTTGTGCTGCAAATCGAAACAATTCACAATACGTCGATTTAAAAATGTCCATTTCCGTATTTTTATCAATACTAAGTACACAAGTTTCAGTATATTTTTCGTGTGGCCCCAGAAGGAATATATCCATCTCCTTTTCAGAGTACATTCCCTGTGACGAGACAGGACTTGTGTTCATTCTAAAGAAATAGAACAGAAAAGTTATAATTAAATTTTATTTGTATATTTTGTTAGCATTGGTGGGTTTATTATGTATGCTATTGAATATTCTTGTATAGTATTTATTAGTGGGGTTGTTATTGACAGAATGGAATTAGTATCTATTCATGCATCCGATGTTAATTGAATGATATGTCTAAATTAGTATATAAATATTACGCAAATATATATTTTTTATTTATCTCAAACATCCTGCTAGTCTTTCGTAATATTATCAATGCCACAGGTGTAAACGGAAATCAGATTTAAACAATTTTAAATAATAATTTGATGTCTGTGTTCTCTAAAGGTATTTCCATCTGTTTTGCCATGTGCCACTTAACTTGGAAAAAATACACTTGAAAAATATCTTGGAAGAATCTAATGTAAGGGGATCATGAATCAGCATTTTCTTAATTCCAGTCCTATTTTTCTTATCGCGTATGAATGACTGTACAATTTGCTCAAACTGTCCGGATATTGCAAGAAAGTCTCTCGACTGGCGTCAATGGACACATTTTCCAACAATTTTGTAATAGACGGCACAGTTCTCGGGTGTCGTTAATTGAATATACAAAATTATCGATAACTGCTTCGATTAATCCTGTATGGAACATATCTACGCCCAGCCAGTAATAGCAAATACATTTTGCGTATAAGATTGTCTTCAGAATCAAAGGACAACTAGTATTTAGCACGGGAATTCTTCTTGAAATATAAAGCCACAACATCTTAATGGATTTAGCTGTACTGCCACAGTAGTGATAACTTTAGTGACACTTAGTACCTGAGTTTGTTCCACTAAAACAGGAATAAAGGTAATTTGTGTCGACAGCTTTTTTTAAAAAACAAGCACTTCAAGAGCCAAGCACTGTGCAAGTCAACTGAGAACTGCAGTAAAATTTTCACCTCGCAATTGTATGAATTTTTGTTGTGATTTTTTTATCTATGCAATTTTTATGCTGTTCTGTTCTTTTTTTGGAGTACTTATTATTCCCACCAATTTATATCAGAGTATGCATGGAAAGAACATCGATCAATCACCAAACTGCGAAAATCTTTGCTTTTTACCCCGTTTATGTCCGTCTTACTCAGATTTCTTGACTGTTCACTGTTTATTTAAACAGGGAAAATGTCATCGCTATCAAATTAAGTTTAATCAAAACACGAAATTTTCTTGGAAATCTTTTTCACGCTGTTGTAAATGAAAATGACACGCTTATCATCTACAGCTCTGTTGGAAAAGTTATTTATCTAAGCAGGCAGCCTGTAGCCGTGGTATCTAAAAGGGTAGGAAGGTTGTTTTGGTTTTACTTAATGGTTTTGCAATCCCCTTCCCTTATAAATATAACACGAATTAACATATTAAAACGGACTATCTATTAGTAGATTTTTTTCAAATGGAGATTTCCATGTAATTTTCTCAGATGACCTACAAGAGGGTCAGAAGTAGCATCCTGCCATGTGCACATATCAGAAATATCGCAACCTCATTCCACAGATTAAACTTGTTATCTGGCGTTAACTGGAATAATAACTTTCATTTTGTACCTAAATAAAATATCATTCATTCCCTCATGCCTAGGAGATAAAACGGTCAATAGAGATATCAGGCAGAGATTTGACCACGTCGAAAACACAACGATCGCTCGCGACAGAATTTCTGACAGAGGAGTCCTAAATTTGCCAACGGTATTGTCCAAAATTCCTTTAAAACCATTACAATCATTATTAGCATCAACCATGAAAGGAATCAGTTAACCAACGATCAACTACATCTAGTACTAATAATCCGTGACGTCACAAAACCTTGACCACTACGTCCCTTTCAGGAAACCTTCATAGTTTTCATAGAGCTGGCATGCCGGGTAACACCAAAGAAGAATTACGCTAATATTAGATTTCTCTGCCAGTGAGGTAAGAGGTGAGATAAGCGATAATATATATATTTGAAAGACGTGATTACACACCCACTACTCGTGATCATATTTCATGTTATGAATTTGGGATGGCTTTGACGCGCAAGTCTGCAGATTTTCTGCTCTGTCGGTTCGAATCCTGGACAGGTCGCGATACCAGCGGTTGAAGCAATTCTACTGAGGAGAATTGTATTTGCGAAGATATTGGGATGTTCCATAGTTCCGTCAATAATCTTAATCAGCGGTTTATTGTCAATTTCAAACACGGTAACCAAACTCGAATTGTTGATAATCAATGAAATGTTCTGACGATGTAAAAAGGAGACAGCAGAATATAGGCTATGGATTTTAGCTAATAGCTTATCTTGTACTAGTTATCCCACCAAAAACATAATGTTGAAAAAGAAGGCCAAGTTCCTTACTTCATGTAGATGTTTGACCAGCAAAAGAGTCGAAATCGAAACCAACGCCAAGTTTTAAACCATTTTCTTTGCACCGGCCTTATTTTGCAATTCTGTTGTAAGTAATTTGTGTTTGAAACTTTTTTAGATATCAATACAATAATATTTTTCCATTTGAACTTGGCGGGTTTTCGTTATGTTATAGTTATTTTTCATGCATATTATTTTATGGTTTTCTGAAAACCCGCTAGCAACACTATCAGGAAGGAAGAAATGCTGAAATTCCTATTGGAACCCCATTTGCTCACACTCAGAAGCGGTAGCTGATAGTAAGTAGGTCGCTAAAAATGTGGTCACATTTTCTTGCATGCATCTTCACAATAAGTAAGGTAGGTTTCATCAAGATTTGGAAAAAAACTTTATTCCTTATCCAGATCTTTAGGGTAAACTATACTTTTTGGTATATACCCAAAGCCTGAAGAGAAGTGAACGTGGAATTTATACCTAAAAGTGTATAAGCTAATTTTCTTAAACGCTTTCTTTCAGATCTATGGAGCCTAATAGCACCTGCTTTAAGGGAATAGAATCCACACTCAATATAAGAGGTCTAGAAACCTCGATAACTCTTTGGATCAAAGATACGCGCTCTAGCAGAAAAGTTACGATCTTTATCGTAGTCGTTAATTATCAATTAGCTTTTCAAAGATATGATAGATGCCGGTTAAGAAATCCAAGGGTATGCGAACAATTTCGGTATTGTTATGAAGGCTTAACTTTACAGAATTAAATAAAAACAATAACAAAACGCCCTACCTGTTATTTATGACTAGTGCGAACAGGTCGATCTGCACATCTACTAACTTTATGCAGGTTCCTGGCACAAGATGCTCTGACGACAATATTCTAATTAAACGTTCAAGAAATGGAAATAGAAAGCTGCGCACATGGAGTAACCTTCTGAGAGTAGGATTGTTTGAGACCATCCCAAAATCGACTAGCTTGCTTCAAGGTGGATGCTGCAACATAAACATATCGGAGGAAACGAAGTCGTCATCTCTATACCATTTTGTTTCCATTATAAAAGACAAATTAAACCCACCTTACGCTTGCGAAAGAATCAAAATCTCACCATAAGTAGGAAAGGGGAAGGGAAAAGGAATTGCTGCAGCTCAGCAACAAGGACAATAATATTGACAGTTTCTTTGAGTTGAAGCACTAGAAGATACCATCAAAATTTGTTTCTTATAAATTCCTATCTTTTTTGTGCTATGGAAATATAAAGATATACTGCTCCAACTCATCCTTCTATGTGAAGCATATGCATCTACAGGTAGTATAATTCCCCAGAAACTTATCAGATTCAATCTTTATATTTTTGCTCAACTTCCACATACATGACGATCTTATAAATATGGAAGACCTGATATCCTTCTTCTCTTTGTAATCCATTCTTAAGAGTTCCGAGAAGAAGATAAATAAATGCAATGAAATTCCAGCTCCTTTAGTACGTACATAAGCTAATTAAGGAAGCTGCTCCATGTTAGTAACAAGTTAACAAGAAAAAGGTGTGACAAATGGTTCTGTGAAGGGTTCTGATCATGGGGCACCCATAAAATTCCAAGTCATTTGGAGAATTAAAATCACAGAGCCCAGGAAATGTTAATGAGTCGCCTTAAATCATGATTAGACAATAACTGAAGGCAATCTCGGCTCGCACAAGATCCTCCGACGATGTTCTTATGTTTTTGGAACTCTTAATGGGCCCATGATGTGCTATTTATTACAGGACATTATCCTTCCAGTAGGCAGCACAGTTTTCTCTGTTGCCCTTTGCTGTTGCTCCGCTCGTATTTCCCCGGTTGTAGTGATTCTGGGGGGATATCTACATGGAATTTAACTTAATGCTTGGGCCATTATTAAGAATTTTGTTGAGTCGAGGACACAGATTCAAGACCTCCTTGTTCGGTTGTAATTGCTATTGTTTCCCAGCTTCTTATATGACTTGGCATATTATAAGAATATCTACACTAGTACACTGTTAAACTTTAACGTTCTTTTGGAAATTTCTTCTTTGAAAGGCACCAAAATTTTACCCCAACACAACCCCATAACGAGCGGTGGAATACAAAATTATATAGATATTGCAAGGAAAAGGAAGCTTTTGTCCTCATGCCATATTCAATGAATTTAAATTAATAACTCTACACGAAAAGGATATGTTCTTCCTTAAGATTTTCCTTATTGTACCAAATATGTGTGGGGGAGGTGTATGTATATACCCATGTCAACGCATACACCACCCCTACATAAACAGCATACTTTACCAGAGGGTTGGTACGGGTGCACCCTGAAAAACGTGGCGCATTCACCCATCATCGTCGCCACCATCTTTAATGACAAAAGGAGAAAAATAAATATGGAAGCTAGCTACCTACTCACACTCAGATGTGGTATAGAATTTCGCTGTTCACAGAACATCATGGAAACTATCGGGTGGGTGGAGTTCAGTCGATAGAGATTGATGATATAGTGGAAAACTTAGTCCTTTTGTCTTGTGGGATTTCGCACTGATTGGAGCGTCTTGATGAAAAGTTCTGAAGCGTGTATATAAAGTTCGTAACAAGGAAATTTTGAAAGTGTTGAAGAATTTCGTGGAACATTACTAATGGTTT
>QYTT01076397.1:11207-23294 GCA_006980735.1 Dasypogon diadema
ATCACAAGAGGATTCACTGAGAATCCAAATGCCTGCCTTGAGGAAAGGAACCCGCTGGAACAAACAGTATATTGGACCCCCACCTCGAGCTACCAACTAAAATTTCTTCCTTTGCGAAGAGTGTCCTCCACGAATCTGGCCACTAGCTTCTAATGGCTCTCGCTTCCTACTATAAGCTCCATTATATTGACTTGTAATAACCGGCCCAGCATCAACTCCACGACTACTCTCTCGTCTGCTCACCGGCTGCATACAAAGAGCGTATGTGTATCGTTGTTCTTATAATCCCCACAATATGGAGACTCTAATGAATCGGATGTTCCAACCTTTTGGAAGTAGTACCATAATCGTGTCCGATTAGAAACTACGTGAGATGACAATTCGCTTCATCCTGTTACCTGCCATCCGGTCCGGTCCGGTCCGATTCGTAGTAGCAATCTGGGAGGACATAATCCTTTTTCCTCACTGCCCCACATCTGTTGCCATCTACTTACCATGTGGAACTTTTTCTCCTTGCTGGCTTGTATTGGCTTGACCTGGGTCTTTTTAACGTAGACGGCCTTTGTTTTCATCGCAAGGAGTTCGATCGGTATCACTCTAGCGATGATGAGGACTATTGGTCCCGAGTCTGCATGATACGCATAGGCTACCCTAAGAGCGTCTCGTGTTTACATGGAGATTAGCTACTTATTGCGTCGTTTTCATGCGCAGGTGTCGTTTACTCGAGTTGGTGTTGGTCATACTCTTGCTCAGCGACGCAAGGTTTTTTTGCCGATTTTTCTATCGCATACCAAAGGGTTATGACAAAAACGCCGCCGTCTCGACCTTCTCTCTATGTATCAGCTCAAGTCGTTCCATATTCTAGTGGAAGTAGAAGATTCCAGCCCTCAGAAATGCCTTATTCATGCTGAGAGGAGTTCATGACATATGCGGAACGTGCACTTTAAGGGCTCCGCTGGGCATGTCAATAATAAAGACCTAGTGAGCCAGTTGATACAAAAGCGGGCTCCAAATTATTGACAAAAATAAGTATTCCAAAACTTCGAAGGGTATCATTCCTTTTGCCTCTCGCAAAGTTTGTACTTTCCTTTTGTTAGATATCATGGCAGAGACTTCAAAATTTTTTTGCACTTCATTTTCTTATAGCGTATCAATTTTTATTTTTCCCTTACAAATAAGATTTTGGATTTAAATACTGCAGTATTTCTATATGGCAGTAGCTCTGGATGCTAGAAAACGGAAAAGAATAACGATAAAGAGCATATATCCACTGGGACCCATACTTGAACTTTATTGGCTCAAACGCTGGTATTTGATTTGTAATTTTTATTATTGTTCTTGATGCGACTTCGGATGTAGTCTGTATTCTGTGATGCAATGAGTTTTAATGAAAATTTTTATTATGCTCTAAAAATGCCTATAACTTTTTGGTCATCTATGTCTAAAACTAATAGAATGTAGCAAAAATTTCATAGTCGATTGTTTACACCACATAAAGTGTTTATTTTTCCCCAAATACGTAATCAATTGTTATTCAATTCAACCAATAAATTGTACTAAAATAAAGTACCTATAAAAAGAGGATGCCCATGTCATAAAGTTCACCGAATTGGAACATGCTGTTTGTTGTACGAAATAATAAATGCTAATAAATTTTTAGATAACATAAATCGTAGACATGAAAAGGTAATGAGATAATACTGAACGCACCAAAAGATAAAATCCCTTCCTTCAAAAAACAAACAACTTTATTTGAAAGTCTAATATTTAGGTGGATTGTTTATAATTTATGCATACCATAAACAAGATCCATAAATTTTGTATTCAATTGCTGTGGGTTAATTTCGTAGTTAAATTAACCATAAACAAGTTAATGACGTAAATTGGTGGAGTGTTAAATAATGCTCCTCTCCAAATTTAACCCCACTGAAATTCTAGGTAATGGCAGAAGAAGATTTTCGGATTTTTTATCTTTTATTTTTTTGGGAAAGTTTTTGTTCAAACAAACATTCCTAGAGGCGAAAAACCTTTCTTCTTTTTGTATATTCCACCAAATGAGAAATGAAATAAAAAGAAATTTCCCCTTTGGCTTTTTCAGATGGTCATCCTAGGCGTGTGGATAACGTCAGCTGTGTATTCAACACCAAAATTTATCTTTAGTAAAACAATAACAAATGTACACACAACAGACGGTATAAGGGAGGATATCTGTATCTTGGATAGAAAAATGTTTAATTCAAAGTTATTGGATCTAATAAATTTTGGATTTTTGTATATAACGCCGCTGTTAGTTATGACGGTGAGTAAAAAAACTATTTATTATTTTTTTGTTTGCACCTTTCACCCCCAGCTCTTGCCTAAATGACTTCTTGTTATCGAGTAGTGTAGTTTTTTTTTTTTTGAAAGGAGAGGTAATATAGAGTTTACACGAGGCTTATAAATCAATATGGAAAAGCCTGACATACTTCCTGAGAAAACAGAGTACTGCTAATTTTCGCAGGGTCAAACCCAAATTTAAATGAACAAATTGGATTGTTAACAAAGGAGACACAGAATTTATCAGCCAACCTTACAGACATCTCTTGGGACTTTTAAAAGTATTGTCTGACAGCTGTGCACAGCACGGAAGCTGTATTGTCAGTCCGACAATAAGTCATTTTCAACGAGATGTACCATAGTATGTCTATTGTCAAATCGGGGAATATTGGCTTCTGAAACCTGCTTGGAATTTAAAGAGAATACTGATTTTTTTATCTATTTTTCTAGCCCTTTTACGAGGACGCTGATAAAAGCGACCATATTGAGGAACCAAAAGCCTATGTTGTTGACCGTCAAGATAGGGTCTTCTTTTTTAGTGAGATCATAAATGATCGGAGTAAGGAGAGAGTCTGGAAAATCAGAACTATTGTAGATATAATTGAATGCAATTGCAAGTGCTTCACAGAAATTGTTCCAGGCATATTTGTAAAACTTACATGCTATTATATCCGCACCTGACGCTTTGTCATCCTTTAAACAGAGTAGTGCTATACTAGACGGATGTCATCTGTTATTGTATCTTTATTGGGTTGATAGATGGTAGGATTTGGGAGTAGCTTAAAGTCCTCATTAAATTCGAGGACGGATACCATTATTCTTTCCGCGTATTTCCTTACAGATTGAACACCAAAATATGTTATTATTAATATCAGGGAAATGGAATCTTCAAACTATGGAAGTATTGATCTTTTTTTTATTTGTTTTTACAGCTTTCTTCTAGATGTAGGTTCCTTACAAACTCTGAATTTGTTTATCAAGAGAATCGCATTGAAGTTCTGATTTCTGAGTTTTCTATAAGCTATATCCATAGATGGCTTGACGTTATGGAAGGTCAGTTGCCAGCTTTATCTAGAGTCTTTTGTGTTACTACCAAAAAGTACTTATAAAATTTAAATTAAATAATATAAATAATAATTAAATTTAAATAATAATTAAAGTTATAAATTCTACTTGTACAAATTTTAAGAAGAATTCCCATATTCTAAGTTAGATTATCTCAACATTTTTTCAATATACCCAGAAAAATTCTACATCGTTTGACCTTTGAATGACTATAAGGAGCAGCAAACAGTGCTAAAAGGTCAGAGGAAGATATTATTGAATATCTTTATTGTGCGAAACAAAATGATCGAAGCTTCCCAACTTTTAATCAATCTTCCAAACATTGTCTATGAGGAAAAGGAACCAACAGTTTAAATTTAATATTTGTTCAGATAGTCATAAATCACATCCACCTTGAAATTTAACTCTCCAAAAGCACATCAAAGTCATAGCATAGTTCATCTATTAAATTGTCTCCACTCCAAACTTCCTAAAATCCAATAAATTCTTGATAAATTTTCCACTTCAATTCTTGAGTGTTTCAAAAACTTTCTCGGCAATGTAGTTTGAAATTCCCAAAGTGCCTAACTCTTAATCATAACCACATTTTGCAGTTAATTACTGTCTCATATAATTAAAAACACCCTCCATCTTTTCGGAGTACTTGATTTAAATGAAAATATAACTTTTACAGGTTCTATACAGCCGAATAGCGATAGCATTGTGGAAAAGTTCCCGTGGTCTAGAACGTCATATCGCTCTACAAAACACATCAACATGTTCACCTTCATATTCTGGAACACACCTGTATAGGCGTGCTAGCAGCAAATATGAAAAACGTCTGGTTGGCATCACAGAAAGCCAGGTAAGTGCATACTTCCCTAATCACTACTACAACTTGTTTCTAAGACATTCGTCGCATCTGCCACAATCTATTAATCTGGAAAAAGCATCTACAATGTCAGATGAATTTCAATTATACCGAACGTCGCTCTAAATTGAGTTTATTGTCTTCTGGTAACTGTGGTAAACTTTACTAAAAGTTTTCTGATTATCAACAATTTTTTTTTGTATTCTGTTGGTATAAAAAATTAGAAGAAGTTTTCGACCCAACTTTGTGTAAAGTTTTCGCTATGAGTGAGACGTCCTTCAATGCTTGATGAACTGGTTTCCCGGATGATAATGGGAATTTGTGGAATTCAGGGCAACTCTTTAAATCTCTCAAAATCTATTAATAAAATTTTTTTCCACTGTCACCCCCATAGAAAATTTCCTTGAGAAAATTGTGTTTTCATTACTTCGAGCGGAAAAATTTCTTTGTAGTATCCTTGTTGAGGTTATTTTATCAACTTTACTTCTTTTTCTGTAAAAAGATACTAAGAGGGTTGTTTATAAGATTACAGACAACCGAAAAGTTTCAATACTTTCTAGAGTTATCTGAGTCCTAAAATTATCTTAGTCATAATAATTCACTTGGTATCCCGTGTCCCTGAAACAGAAACACCCCAAACGGGAATTAAAATCAGTATCAAATGGGATTACTAGCTAACTGTGCTTCCAACGTTCCCACTTTAGTTTATAATCCAGTTTCGTGCTAATTAACAGAGTACTTAAATAAAATTCCAACACAAAGGTGAGTTAAAATTTAAATTAGAGGTAACGAAAAATTCAAAAAAGATTTGTTTTGGTTCTCCAGTTTCAGAAGAATTTCTCAGGGAATTTCTGAATTCTACCCTGGAGAACATTAAATCAACTTCTCATGCATTCTTTCCTTATCCACTTCTCTCGGAAGAAGTACAGGAAAGTATTTCCTTGTTATTTTAATTAACATTTCAATATTTATTCATGAAGTCCTTTTCAAGTGACTTCCGGTTAAGAATTAAGTGGAAAATCTCTCAAAATATTGTTTCCTTTTTTCGAATTAGGTTCTAAGTTGTTGTTTAAGATAGGGTACGATAGGGTAAACAGCACTACTTTATCCCGGGAGTAATAAATTTCCTTTTTAAGTTTAACTGAGAAATTTCAACTTAATTAAGGTTATGTGTAGGGTTTACAGCAATTTTGTTTCTCAAGATATTTTTATTTCTTTCGTTTTGTTGAATTTTATTTCATTTAATTTTGGAAAGAAATGTGCGGGTTTTAATTAGTGGCTTTACGTTTCTGAATTTCATTTTTCTTTTACTTTTTAAAATAAATTCCTTTTTAAATATTACCTAGTCATCTTAACTCAAGGTCCGAACTTTCCCGGATGAAAAAAAATGCAACAAAAAGAGTTTATTAAATGAGAAAATATTTTTCATATATTTTACAGTGCACTACTTTCGTATGCTCTATAATAATCTTCGCTATTTTATTTTGCCCTATATTTTTTCTCTTTTTTCCTTCAGTCAATAAGTCCAGTTGCCGATTCAGTCAATCCATTAGGGTTTATAGGTATAGATGTAGAGGACCAACCTAATTTCTCATCACCAAAACGTGCTGGCCAAGGATTACACCAAAGGTATCGAGCTCCTCTTTGCAATCCTACTGTAACAAAAGGGTGGAAAACTGATACCATACTGGTCACAATATTTAGGGCCAACTTTGCCCTTACACATATCCCGAAGGCTTGGAGAAATATGAATACGGCATTCGTACCTAAAGATGGAGCGTTCTGAATTGCCCAACCTAAATCATATGATCCAATAAGTTTGATGTTTAAAACTGTGGAGAAAGTCATAGGTTATCACATCAGAAACGAAATTCTCAATCCATCTCCTGCATTGACATAAGCATGCCTACTCTACCAGGCAGACAAGTCTATAATAACTTTCAAGGACTGCTAGGACATGCAAGCCATCTTAGGAACTTGTTTCATAATATTCTGAATATCCAAACTTATAGTATGTAAACCTACTGTATACATATAGTATGTAGACCTTCTTCAGATATATAAATATGCATTCCTAGCTCCATGGTATATTTCATACAGAGTAAGACTAATTGTTATATGAAATAAGAGCACCTAATGCACATTTCATAAAAATAACTTGAAAATAGCAAAAATTGTTCCGTTTCCAGAATTTTTTTTAGTTTATTTCTGGATACTTTTAGTTATTATTTACATACAATTATTACTGGAGTTCTACAAGTCTCCATACTTTCTTTTATAATTTGAGGGCCTTCCTTTTACTAGCTGTAATTTAGCCTCGTTGTGTGACGAAGCAACAACTTCAAGTATCAATACTACGGAGCACAGAAGTAATACTTGTTATTTTTTGTTCATTTATTGATATTTTTGTAATGAAATCTTTGTTCTTTTAAATCATAAGATATTCAGTAAATTTTAACATTCCAAACAATTTATTATACATTTCTTCATACACGATTTTTCGATTTCTTTTCGTTCCATGTTCTATGAAAACATATAACAACAGTTTGGCGAAAATATTAAGGTTTGATATACCAAAGAAATGTTTAACTGTTGCAATTACTTTAAATGCGCATGTGGCAAAGTAGCATAGATGTTTTAAATTGTTTGCTTGTAACTGCAATACAAACAGTGAAAAGGGGAACATCCGTAACCCATTTTCTTTCAAAAAGAATTTCATAAAGCAAGCTAGTTGCTATTATAAATATTTTAGAAATTTAAAAATTTTTGAAAGTAAAGGTTTTATATGATATTTACTACTGGTAATAAAGGAATACAAGTGATAATATTTGAAGATCAATCTAAACAATGTTTTTAAAATTGTTTGTCAATTTTTAGGCGATGAAAGTAAAACTGATGAGATTCATATCCAATAAATCTTGTTTATAATCTCAGGCGTTTTAAAGAAAACCTTAATTTAATCTTTAATCCACAAAGAAATCTTGAAAATCTGCCTTAAATTTTATTTTATACTTGACCTCCTCTCGTAAAGCTGTTCTGAGTGCATTCTATATATATATATATATATATTTATTTTACTTTTTGGGCTGTAGGGAAATCTTGGAAATTTCGTCCTACTGATTTAAAAGAAAAAAAAAGTCTTTCTTATTCAGCCAGTGCGTTCATTTTTTTCATCATCTTCAATTGCAATTCTCTCTTCACCTCTTTTCATCTTCAATTTGCAATTCTCTCTTCACCTCTTTTAAGATTTCGTTTGAGGTTGCTGCTTCCATGAATTTTTAAATTGCTCTGCTGAACATTTCTCTTATAGTATTCACTTTCCTCTTTCCTGTTGTTCTGTGATGGTTTACTGAATAGGATTCTGCATGTTCAAGCCAACAGTTTTTGTATTCTTCAGTATCTCTCTTGTGGCTCCATACATTGCATCCGTGATAAAAGCTGGATTTATTTTTAACATCAATGGCTTTTTTAAGGATAACAGTTCAATTATGGTTAAAACTCGGGATAACGAAGTGAATCCTCTCCTTTTCCAGGTGCCATTACCATTTCCTATCAATTCTCGGTCAGAAGTCCCTCGAGTAACATTAGCACCACTTTCTTCTCTAACGCTGCTATAAAACGTATGCTTATTAAGTCCTGATCCCAGGTCCATTATATGATGCTGGCACCGAACATTTATTTCAAATTCGAGGCAAACACTATAAAAGACCAACTAAAAATATGGAACGTAAAACTTATTTCGAAAAAAATTGTTTGTTTTCTGCACAATATAAACCCATACCACTTTCCAGAAGAATGTAGGAGATACTAAGAAAAGATTCAAAGATACCCAATTCCAAAAAAATTCTCCTTATTTTATAAACTCAAAGGACTTTGCAATTTATTTCAACTTGAATGCTTTGAATTTTCGTGATAGCCCCTGACATATACCTTGACAAAATAATTCCAATTACTATAAACAAACAGATTGCACCTACACCTCACAATGGATCCGCATTACTTCCTTTTGTTATTTAAATTTAGCATTGAGAATTATTTTCCTGATTTATTGTTATTATATTTGTTTGGAAACACATTTTCCTTTTACAGTTTTTAAGTACTTTTGTGACGTCATCTGAGGCCTACACAATTTCTATCCTACATTTAAATTATTCAAACTCAAGTCCAAATGTGGATCTAACAAGATTTTCAGTTGGTAAATTAAGAGGAATATTCCCTCCTTTTAAGATTGATATAATTAAAGAGGAATTCGATAATGAAATAGTTTTCTCTCTGGGGGGCTGTGACATTTTAGAGAAATCAGTCTTTCCCTTTTTCTGGAGTTATTGTTTTAGGAGGATAATAAATTATAGAATTCCCATCAGATGAAATTCAAATCCAATTTTGTGATATCTTTTAAATTCGCGTCGTATCATCAATCAGAAAGTATAGCCTTCAATGAGTATTTTCTGAATAGGTTCTTAGACAGAATTCTTTGGAAATCAATTAATTAATTTTTAAGGTTTTAAAATCGTATTAAAGAGATATTCCAGTAAATTGTGTCCCTTATTCGATCAGAAACAAGGCAATGAAGGAATCATAGAGATGTGGGTTGTGTAGGAAAATTGAAAATTCTTAGGGAAACAAAGAAGCTGGAGATTCTAATGATAAAACTTTTAAATCATCAAAAGCTACCGACATTAACATTGCCATTATCCTCAAAGAAATAATGGAATTGAAGAAGATGACTAGAAACATTAATCAGATTATCTCTGTAAAGATATAGAGGATGTTTGTACATCACGACTTGTATACCCAGATCTTTAAGTTTAAAGAATATAAAGCCTCCGAAATTTATAATATTAGAGCTGTGAATCTGAAGCATGATTCTGGTGTATTATTGTGGTTCATGATACAGTTGATCATTGTTAGCCTGAAATCGAATACGATCCCAAATAGAATGCAATGCCAAGATTTATACATAAAATTAGAGAGACGGACTCCATTACAGTAATTACTGACCGATTTCTTTGCTATCGGCAGTGGATAAAGTGTATTGGAAAGCTGTATAGCAAATAGAATATTGAAGTTTGCAGATTATATCAGTATGGTTTTAGAAAACAGAAAAGCACTCAGCGAGAATGCACTGATTGAGGGACTTAATAATATAGTAATGTTCCTTTTATACCCTGAAAAATGCTGAGAGCGGTATGAAGGTAATGTACGGCGTTCCCCAGGGGTCAATCCTGGGCTCAATTATCTTCAGTCTATATATCTCATTGTTGACATTACTTAAAAAAGTTCGAATTTATGCGTACGTAAAGTATAAAAACATAGAAGAGACGCTGAAGATACTCCAGGAGGAATATTATTACCAAGAAAATTAAACCGATACACACTGAATCCAGACAAGAAGATCAAATGGGTTAAAGCCTATAAATATCTGGGGTTTACGATAATTGGATTGACCACCGGGGTGGGTTAAGGGGGTTGAGATGTTTTCCGAGACATTTAAAAAAATCTACACATTCAAATTTCCTGTCATCCGCCTTGAAATTTTACCTATATCAATAATCATGCAAAAACCTAGAAGGTCGTTAGTATCTACCTAAACCCTATTTGTATTTATTTAATATGTTATAAAACGTCTATACAACTAGAGACACAGAAGTAGAAAATGATTTCCGTTCAGCGAAATGTGTCTCAGATCCAATGTATTAATTACATACATTACATTACATTACATAATGCCTGCTGAAATGGTGATCTCCTCCGAGATTTTACTGAGAAAAAGCAAACGCCTTGTCGATTAGTTCTCCGGATTTTTATTTTGTTTAAGAACATTAGCAATGTGATCGAATTTCAGATATGTGGAAAGGTCTGTTTTGTAAAAGGTAGACGCGTATAATGACGGGTATAAAAATTTGGAGGTGAATAAATTACTTCCAAGAATTCACTTCATTCAGTAGATTTGATGTGAGCAATATTGAGATTTTCTTGTCAATATTTACAATCTTTCCTGAGTAGTTATGAGGAGATGTTCATTTCATCAGTACTGTAAGCTAGCGATTGTTCCCATCAAGGCACTCAATACTTTTAGATATTTTTCTTTACAACTTTCGCGCCGAAAAATTAAAATTTAATATAGATTGATTGATAGCAATAGTCGGATAATTACGTTGTACACGAATTTTCATAGATTAGTCTCGTCTCACGCTCTGATATTTGTGTAATATTAATATTATTGCAATTGATTTGAACATCTATAGAAGTACTATTTGTGCAATAGATTTGATACGTTATTGATATTAAAGGGTTACCCATTTTATAATCGACAATAATAGATTTCATATTGATATATCTAAAGATTTATGTATGTGGTGGGAGTATTGAAGGATTCTTCGAATTTTAGGATTAAGAATGATGTCAACATGCCTGTAAACACACCGGAGCCATGTGAAGCTGTCTGTTATCTATTTTTGCAAAGATGCTTTATTTATTTGCTTATGTGCTTTCGCTTCTTTTAATACTTCTTGAAAATAACTATTTTAAAAATATAAATGTTAAAAATTTCAAATGTCTTTATTTTCTTTTGCATGTACCTTCAACACAACATCTGAATACCAATTTAATTTCACAACGGACTGAACTGAAAAATTGAAAACCACATTTAGGTTTCAATGGAGTCAGAAAAAATTGTAGTGACGACATGGAAGAAACCCGGCTATCACCAACGACATGGTACTCATCTAACGCAATTATCACATTCCTCGAATAATGTTCTAAGGGCTAGACGTGGTGTTATACGAATGTTAATTATTGTGGTGCTTACATTCGCCCTTTGTAATTTACCCTATCATGCCAGAAAGATGTGGCAGCATTGGTAAGTATTGTTCAGTTCATAATTTTTTCAATTTTTTTCGTAGAAAAATGAGATTTTCATTTTTAAATGAATGAATGGCTTTTGACTGGCAATAAATTTATGAGAAATCATTAATTATGGGAAAGTTAGTAGAAACAGCGTATCATGGTTTTATTGAAATATAAAAATCATTACCACGTGATTTATAGTTCATTACAATTACTTCCATCCGCTTAAATTACTTTTTGGTCCTAGATGAACTTAAAGGGTAATTAAGATCACCCCTACAGTAGTAGTGATTTCTCATAACTCATTATTTTTAGCCTTTTCATCAAACGCAACGAGTAACTCATAAGTCAGAGATAATAATAATAATAATAATAATGTTTATTAATTCAGTGTATAGCTTTACATTCAATAATTTTTATCTCTGTAGGCAAATTAATAATAATATAATAACCCTGTTTCCAATACTTTACTTAGATCCAAAAGGAAATAGTAAATCCACAAAAAAAACAAAAAAACGTAAGAATAAAATTATAAAGATACTACTACTACTAACTACTACTACTACTATCGACTCAATAAACTACAACAATGACGTACGTCGTCTGTCGAAGTTGGCTACTACTCCATCTTTGAAGCTACCAAAGTTACTTAGTTACAAAGTAAGGTTCCTGTATTAGACCGATAATCTCAATAAGGCAACTTTTCCTCCACTACTCAAATTCATCTATAATTAGTTTCCTATACTTCCAGGCATTTATTACGAAACGATACAAGTCATCGAAATTTTGCCCATTAAGTATATTAACAATCTCGTCCTCGCACAAAACAGACTTTCCAAAAGCCGGCAGTCTGAATTCCCTGAGCATAGGGCATCTCCCCAGGAAGTGCATAAGGTCCTCGTCCTCGTTTGAATTACACAACGTGCACGTTGTGTTCTCATTCTTGCACCAGAGACTGGCGTTTAATTTCACAAGTCCGCACCTATATCTAAAAATTAAATTAATTT
>QYTT01076400.1:0-15086 GCA_006980735.1 Dasypogon diadema
TTCGGGAGCTATGATGCCACAGACAGACAGACAGACACACACACAGACAGACACGTCAAACTTATAACACCCCTCTTTTTGCGTCGGGGGTTAACAAATAAAAATAAAAGTGACAAGTAACTAAAATAAAGTTATAAGAAGTCTCCAACAAAGAAATTATTTTTTAATTAAAAGAAGAAGGAACAAATTATTTTTTATTCTTCATATTAAAATTATTTATATACATATGGTGTTTTCATTGTAATGTTGTACAGTTGATTATACCTCCAGTTTTGTTTAATTTGTTGACCGAAGAGCTCGAGAATATCAAAAAGTGAGAGAAGTTCTTTAGCACGTGCCAAACGTAGAAGGCAACAGGAGTTCTTCTAGGAATCAGAAGGTCTGGGCTTCAGAGAAAATTTCATTTAAATATTTCCAAACAGTCATTTTGAAAATAATGGTAGTTCATTTTTAAAAATTGGCGGATTAGGAGGGTCATTTTGTAGAAATTCCAAATAGTTAATTTTAATACCATTCAGGGACGTGCTAAAGAACTTGCCTACAGTGAAGCGACTTATCCCCAGATCATTCGATTAGAAAAATCATGATGCCAAGGATAAAATGAAATAAAAAATCATATTATATTAAAATTGCCGACAATAAAAGTAGGACGCAGAGCGCATGCAATGTATCAGAAAATTGTAACAAATTATGAATAAAGTAAACGTTGTTTATGTTATGCAGAATCATAAAAGCCAAACTAAATTGTTATTTGTCTAGTGCCAACTGAATTTAATAATTTGGCCACTTTAAAATTATATTATTTTTGTTTTTTACATATTTAGCTATTTATGAACGTTGGTATTGTACACGTAAAATGTCGATGCCAGTTCGCGCAACTCGTTGCGTCGACAGAGAGGTGTCGTAGATTCGACAGGGTTCAGTCGACGCCACTTTAGGGCGGTTGAATAAAATTGTTTTAAAAATTATGTGATTAAAAAAGAATGGCATAAATATTTGGATTTCGTGATGGTAAAACCTCATCTTTAATGGAGAACTGTTAAAAATTAAATAACTCCCGGGGAACCACACAGTTAAGTTTGTTATTTACAATAACTAAAATGTATATATTGTATAAATTATAATATTAATATCAATATTCACATTAGAATACTTTCAGGACACAAACTAACGCAAAGCAAATTAAATTACTTGTTGAATATATGGAGAAAAATCCCAATCTCGCAATCTAGAATCAATTGCAAATGAAAATGTACTAAGCCATGAGCAATTACTGCCAGGACACTTGTAAAAATCCCTATAGCGAACAAACACATTGACATTCAATAACACTCACCGTTAAGGCTTTATTATTTTTCCTCTTCGAGCATGTAGGTATGGAGTGGAACTCAGGCAAAATTTCCGGGGCCAATTTTAAAGTGGTGTGAGTCTACACAAATACTTTGAAAAACGTGCAAAGTAGTAGTTATTATTTTGGCATGGGTAGGCGCAATAATTTTTAAAACTCAACTCTTAGGTGTCTTCAAAAATTATTTATTTTTTAATGCAAGTCGAGTTTCGCCTGATAACGTTGAACAGATCGATCTTAAATTAATTGACCCATTTTTCGTGTCGAATTTTCTCGATATTGAATACATTGTCGATATTAAAGTAGAGAGAAAAAATAAATAAAACCTTTTAATAAAAGTTCGTAGTTGAAATAACATTTTTAAGGAAGCCTCCCTCCTGCTTTTTCAACCGGGCTTGGGACCGGCTTTGGCGGAGTTGCGGCGGTGGGGGACAATTTATGTATTTTCAAAAGGTTAAAAGCTGTATATGGTACGTTTAAATATAAATTTAAGTAAAATGTCTCTTAGATTAATGATTTGCTTTCAGTTCGTATTGAGGAAACTATATTTGCATGCCCTTAAATAAAACCAATTTGTTAAACTTCTGTCTAATGGAGATCTTCTTAGAAGCTTTCTTGGCTATCAAATAATATCTTACTTGCAAATATTTTTCTATTATAGTTTTTATAAGCAGACTGTAATGCTGAAAATTTACTCTATAATGAAAATATTTGGAAAATAAATTTTTTGCTACACAACGTGTTTGTATGTGCGTCGATATTCTCAGAAAGGAGTGGTTTTGCAATACGGTTTGTTGGTTATAGTGGATTTCTCTTCGAAGCACTTCTTCCGTCCATTTACAGATGGAAATTACACTATTGGATGGAATTTTAAGGAATCCACGATTCTTGTACATTATTAAAGAGGTCGTTGATATTTCTCCTTGAAGCGCTGCTATACATTCAGGGCACTTCAATACTTTACATATTTTGTACACCACAAACCCCGAAATATACTCCACTACTATCACATTACTAACATCACCATCGCCGACATCAACATACCCATAGCTTCTTTTACCATCCCAGTCTATATGTTGCCTTATATGTATTTCATCAAAAGATAAATGCACAAATAATTTTTTGTTATTATCTTTTGTATTTTTAACTGCATTTGTGATAGCTGCGAAAGATTCTAATGTAAAGCCGAATTGTCCTATTATGTGGTAGGCTGTCTGTAAATGTATTCCTTACATAAGCATAGGCTCGTGGTGAAAGAAAATTTAAGTTCAGTGCAAAGGCTTGAATTTGCAAGCTATAAGTTCTCTTTAACCTTTTACCAGAAGTTTTAAGAACTTGCCTCTCGAATATATCCCCAATTGGGCCAGAAAATTTTTCAAGAATTTCTAGTTCATTTTCAGCTACAAGATTTTTACTTTTTAGTGTTGATAAAAGGTTTTCTAAACTTGTTATTTTCTTTTTCTTCCGTTGCAGTTGTCCCCCTAATCGCTTTATAATTTCATTTTTCTTAAGCAATTGTTGCTTCATTTTACATAAACTTCGTTCCAAGTTTTCTATTTTCTTGTTTTTCAGTTCTTCGCTACTACCACTAGCACCCTTTATATAATATAAATCATTATCTGAGAAAAGTAGCAATAACCAACATTTGCAATAAAGAATAAAATATAAAGTGCAGTAACCCATTCATGATTTTTTGTAGACTGATTTTATTTTTCCACGGATAGCTAATCTCACAATAGAGCAAAGAAATCATCTTCAACTATCTCTACATGCAAGCAAAAATGGGTTATAGATAAACAATTAAAGTTAAATTTTTTAAATTCTTCTCAAGTAGCAACCACGCAGGAATTTTTAAGCAGGAGCCGAGCATCTAAATATATTCTATGTGAAAACACAATGCACTTACGGTTTCCAAAGATGTCAAATTACTCTCTCTCTCTCTCTCTCAACTTCTATTGAGCCTTGTGCATTTGGCGTCTCGTTGCGCACACCAAGAGTATAATTATCTGGAACGAACTGAAAGGCAATTATGAAATGAGTTTATACTTGAGTATATTTAAGTGCTATCATACCTCTGGACTGGAGCATTTTACATCACCTATCTCTTCAATATTTGCTTCTCTTTCTAGTTTGTCTACGATTTCCACATTATATTTGGAACGGACTTGGTTTTATCTAATTCTTTTGTTACCTGCGAATTATATACAACACAGTTAAAAGTAAATAATTATATATATGTATATTTTTTTCAAACCATTTGGTTCATTACAGGAATTGAGTTTAAGTGATGGCACAGCATTTTCCGTTAGCAATGATTTCCTCTCAAAACGGATTATTTCTCCATCCAAAAAATGTTCAGAGCCGACGTATGTATTTTTTGAGCTCTCATCCATTTCTGCCTTTTAATTTCATCCTTTGGAAACCTAATAATAAATTTCATGTAAACAAAACGTTATTATTGAGAGGTTAAATTTTAAATTATGTCAAATTATCTTATGTTAAAATATTAAAAAATTTGCTAATTATAAATAATCTTAAAAAAAAAACTATATTTTTTTGTATGAAATCTATAAATTTAAAAAGAAAGCAATTTTTATTTCATAGCACTCACGTATGAAACGATATGCCGGGCTTTGCACGTCGCATTCTATTTTCACATATTTCCAGTACACACTTCATCACTGTTATTGTTTTTATAATAATTTATTTAAAATCTGATATCAGTTCACAAATTTGCTAGAATTAACGTTTTTAAAATACTGCGTTAGTTTTTAAATACTTTTAAATGTTTTGTCGTTACACACTAGTTAGTGTGTAACTCAACCTACAAACAATCCTGGTTGACACATCAAAATTGGACACGCTCATGTACAGGGTTTTTACAAGTAACGCCCCATCCTTTACTGTATGATTGAAGTTTTTCCTTTTAGAGATCTCGACACTTATTTACACTTTGCTGTCAAAATTTTTTAACTAGTATTGAATCACAGCGGATTATGTAAGTTTTTTAAGACAGCGGTCTTTTTCAAAAACGACAAACGACGTGTCGAAATGCGTGAACTCAAATGTCGGCACAACGTTTTTGTTATCGTTTTTAAAACGTCGTTAACTTTATTAATTTGAAGGTATCTAGTAGGTTAATACCCAACTCAATGTTCACTGTCCATTTCTAAAGCATTTGATTTGTCCTTTATTTTTCGCCTTTCGCAACGATAGCATTTCCGTGTCACCATCGCTATCATCACTTGAGGTAAACCTCAGCTCAGTGCTCGTCATATTAAGAAGTTAATAATCTTTAAAAACTATTAAAACTCGTTTGAACTACACCGCTTAAAAGCAACATTCTCTCTTGTTTAGAATATTAGATTCGATGAAGTTTGTACTGTGACAGTTTCAATTTCACCTGTTCCAAGTGAAATATTTTTGTTCGATTCATGTGAATCTCGGAATAGGCACATCCACATGAAACGAAAGTTATGTGAAAATTTCTTTTCATGTGAAGTGGATCTCAGAATAGACCCCAATTTGTTTTAAGATCGTATCGAATTGAATTGGTTCTTCTTTTACTTCCAGCTGATTCCTGTGATACAATCACTGCGTAAAAACGTATGTATGACTTTTTACCTTTTCACTAGTTCAATATTGATTCTGGATCACAATGAATTACTTATTTCTTTTCAATATTAAATATACGTAAAATCGCACGATGTGCGTATGCATAAGTTATTTGAAAATCCCTGGCACTTTATGTAAATAAATTTTTTCCAAAGAATTTTACCTGATCGTCAAGTAGGGGATCGTCAAGAAGTAGGAATTTTTGTAGAAATTTTAATAAGCATATTATTTTTGATATATAGGATATATCTAGATAAAAATATTTTCATCATCCTGCTGTTTGTCTTAAACAATTGTCAGGGACCTAGTTTGGGGTCGAGATTTATTTAAAGGTTCGCCAAGGAAACTCAGTCGTTAACTTCGTTTAATTTATTCAGCACAAAACTTAAACTACACCGGGGTGCAAGTCATACTTCACTCATATGTTCGCGCACACTGACTCTCAGTTGTGTTTCTCCGTCTGCTGTCCCCCTCTTCTGCTCTCCAGGGGCGGCAGGGAGATCGCTTCCAGGGCATTCGTGCATGGGCGTCAATGACACAATGAATAAGTTTAAAATGATTTAGCATTGGAAGGAAATTCAAACCTTATTTTGTTTTTACTAACTTTCCATTTGGAAGTTGTTATAATGGGTCCCATTATTCGAATTGAAAATTTCGACATATCTCCACGTTTTGAGGTCCCTAGTCTCAATCTATCGTTCTTAGAGAGATGTCTGTGTGTGCGTGTGTACGTATGTTCGTTCGTTCATTCGTACGTTCGTGAATATCTCGAGAACAAATAATGCTATCGATTCCGGACCAATTCCATTCGACGCACAAATGCATAATGAACACCGCATAAGGTTCACTAAAAATTTGAAGTGTGGCCAAATGGGGACCAGTCGCACCCACTTTTTGGTGATTTGAATTTGATGCTGTAAGTGTTTACTGCTGTATGACTGATTCTGGTCTATGGACGTCTGAAGGATATTTCTTTACAATTTTATTCTTCTGCCTGTTGTTTGTTACTCTGCCGGCAATCCGAGCTCTTTTTACACCAATTAACAAAGATTATTTGGTGTTCCTGGGCGACTGTATGTAATAATTATTCCGGACAATGCATCGTTTTCCGTTGTCAGTCAATCTAGAATTTAATTATGCCTGTATTATGAATATCATTTAATTTCTGTTTTTATGGTGCAGCCTAAGTTTAGAGAATGTTCTGGGAAGATACTGGCCCCAGAAGGAAATGAAGAAAACACAAAGAAACTTGTTTTATTGTAAAATTTATTTTATACTTATCTGAAAGGTAGGATTCCTCACTCAATTTTGTTTCCTATATAAATCTTATATTTGTCATTCATACTTGAAATAGGGAAAACAATTAGTAAGGTTAGGTATTAACAAAACAGATTTCAAAATAAAAACATGTAACACTTACCCGACAAAACAAAACAAACAGGTTTAAATTGACACTCTTAAAATCACGAAACATTAAATATTACATACAACATAGAAAATGAATATCTTTGTCCTGGAAGAATACAGTACAAGTCTTTTCTAGAGAGATTTGGACCATACTCAAGGGATGAGTTCCTTTTCCATAAATTCAAACATGGGAAACATAAATTCAAATTCAAGTTTATGAAAGAGATAATATGCTTTAAAAATGTGTGGGGGGATACGATGAGGCTAGCGGAATAATTCCATATCCACATTTAGTCATGAAATTTGACCAAACAAATTTATTATGCACATTGCACAATTATGCAAAAACTGCAAAATATACTATGTAGGGGAAAGAAATCATATCAACAAAAACTTGAAATAAAAATTGAGTAGTCAGTTGGAATCCACACACCATAGAAATCTATGTGGAAATCAATATTTCCCTGTCGAGAAGTGAAACCTACCAAATTATTACAGAAATCTATAAAGTTATAAAGTTTGTGCGGGTTTGTGCGATTGATTTAAAACCAATTATTGTTAAATCAATATAAAACCAAGATTGTAACTGAATTTCCAAGGAAACTGAATTTCCAGTGATTTAAGCTTGAACTGAATTTGGTGATAACGAAATTGTGAGAAATCTTTAAAATAAAATAAATAATTGGAAAAAGCGTTTCTATTTAGAACTTGAAAAGAAAATCGTAAGTGGTTGTTTGGACGACTGGTTCAGAGTTGTTCTTGGCGTGCTAATTCCAGCGAGGTGCAAGAAGCACTCTACTCTACATTCGTACAGTCCTGATCAAGAATGATTCAAGCAATTTCACTGTTAATCTAAGACTATTAGATACCGAAGCCACTAAGATATTCAAGTTAAGAGAGTTTGTACGCCTCATTGAGGAAGAGAGATGGGGACTGGTTTAGGGTTCCTTTGGAAGAAATTAATTTTGGGCTTTGGATGCATTCATTTGAATTTTAATAATATCGTCTTTGAATGATCCGATCATGCGTGCTTGGTTATTAACAATACTGTCGCCTGCACAACTGTATATTGGATTGAAGGTAAGAAACAAGAGACCGTTAATGAACAATAGAAAGAGAAGGAGGGGCAATATGGAGCCCTACAACACGCCGGAATTAATGTTATAAGCGTTGAAATTAAAACAGTCCAGTGTAGCGATCAGAAAGAAACTTACAATACAGGTGAGAAGAGAATGGTCAGAACCGAAAGCTTGGAGTTTAGCTAAAAGAGCAGAGTGCTACACTCCATCGAAGGCCTTCCAAATATGTAGCGCACCTATTCTCGACTCGGAAAATTTATGGAGATAATGTTACAAACGATCAGTAAGGAACGTCGTCAAGCCACTATACGAATGCCCAACACCAAAGTGTTTCGTTTGCAGATATGTATTTCACGTTACGTTAATAAGAGTTCCAAAAAATTTAGACAGCATCGAGGCAATAATTCCCATTGGTCTGTAGTTGGAGAGATCCATCTCTACATTTGTGAGAATTAGCTGAACATGGGAAAGTTCTCATGATGAATGATGATGGAAAAATTCAATCGGTACAGGATAAATGAAACATTTCCAGAGTTTTAGTCAGAGAAGGAGTAAAGCACTTTAAGTTTAGGTAAAATAATATCAGGTTCAGTGGCTTTGAACACGTCGCAAGTACTTCATAAACCACGCGTCTGCGAAAATGAAGTCGCTTCGGGAGAATGTTAATGATAGTGCCTGTCGTTTAGCTTGTTTGAATGCTTGATCGCCAAAGAGCCGATACGATGGATAAGTTGCTGTTGATCGAATTTTCTTTATATCATTTTCTGTTATGTGTGTTGCTTTTGAAATATTACTACTTGTTGTAAATGTTTCGGATGGCAGATATAAACTTTTGCTTCTATATTTTGCCATAAAAACTGCAGGACCCTTGCGTATGATTTTTCTTAAATGCTTTTGATACATACCGTAACTTTATTGTCATTTATTTCAAATTCACTTTTGAGAAATTCAGTTACTTGTTCGAAATCTCCAGCTTTCCCATTATCCATAGCTTCTTCAGCTGAATTCTGATTTTGTTATTGATCAGGCTCTTTCCACTCAAGCAGAAGATCCTCACTATTGTCGCAGTTTTCGTATAGAGCCTATAACATTAACAGTTTCATAGACATAACCCTTACAATTTACTAATTGAGCTCATGTACCCTAAGGATTTCTGTTGTTAATAATAATGAGTTTCCCTTCTAGCCCAGAAGGCGCACTTCTCAACGAGGAGCCAAGAAATATTTACCCATCTCCGCGTAAGCGTTCACACACTTCAATGAAATGCGCTAAGATTGGGCTCCCCGACAAGCATGCAAGACATAATAAATGTTAGCAATGTTAAACCCAGTAAAAAGACAAACAAAGTTCATTAATAATGAGTTACACTTAAGATTAGGCTTATTGTCCACTATCACTGTCCGCTGAATGCAGTCAACGGCCGTCTCAATATCTTCTTTCGTTTTTATTTATTATATGGTTTCCTTTAGCCTTATCGACAGGTGCTCTCTGCATGCAGAACAATAGATTTACCTAGGTGAACGAAAATAGATTTTTCCCAGTTGAGTCGTTTTAATATCGTACCGAATTTGACGATGGACCGACATTGATGGCTCCCCTGACATATGCCACTTGGACTACCTTAGAAGCTAAAATATTAGTTAGAAGAGTCAAGTCTAATACCTCTTGATGTATGATGTTGACGGTAGGTAGGCTTATTGCCTTGGTTCAAAACGTGAAGCTTGGTTGTAAATATATAGTCAATAAGACACTTATCTCATTTGTTGATATCTGTATTTCAAGGGTTGCTCCATTTAAGTTTTTCTGAGGGATCCTGGGATCTCCCCGATTCTTCGGATGGTCGACGTTCTTTTATCCGAATATGTACCCTAGTGAAATCCAATAATCATACATTCAAATCCAATTATCAGACATTCGATCCCATCTAGGGTTTTGCAAGAGTTCTAGTCGATGGAAAGTGCCAATGTCTATCCTTTCGCATCGATTTTCCTCCTGAGTAGTCTCCATTCAGAGGTATGCAAGCCTTTGTTTAGAACGGCCAGCTTATCTTATCCTCAGATCGATTCCTTTTGACGCCCGCTACTACTCCCGAGGGATATTGGCGTCATTTACTGCTGTAGGGCAACTACGCCTGAACTCGGCAGCTTCTTTAGACGTCTTCCGTCAAGATACAAGCTAGTATCTATTTTTTACATTTCCGAATCAGAGAGCATTCGATTGTCACCCTAGTGGGCTGTAGCCCGGATTTGGTCTATTAGGTCCTCCTTCAAAGGCTCCACCCTAGTTATGGAGCTATTTGAAGCATCTAGTCCGGGGGCAGTCCCTACACCCTCTTCAATGTTAATATTTCTGAGAATCCGTTAGAATCCCACAAGTAACGGAGAGTAACAGTCACCCGCGGCAGAGATCCGCATTATCACGGGAAGGCTATATTGAAACTGGAGGTCGCCTGGTATCCAGAGTTCGCATACTAACGACTAAGCTCCCCCTCAGCTACGCCTACGCAGTCCTTGACGTATGCTGTTCCATCTTGACTTGGGTGTACCTATCTTATGCCGAATTCGATTGATTCTCGATCCGACCCAGATCCGCAGGAGGTCTGTCCGAAGTGCTGTCAAAGTATTCGATTGAACGTTTAGGTTGGATCCAAATCCGCCCGAGGTCCAACCTAGAAAGCTGCAGATCCGACCCGAGAAATTTCACGGGATCAACACACACAAAATCAAGAACTGTCATTGAAGTAGAATTTTGTTTTAGAAGTGTAGATAAATATTCAGACGAGGAGGTTGTGTGCGTTGTATGACCGAAATACGTTCGATTGAAAGAGTGTCGAATCCAGGTTCTCGGGCGGATCTGGATTTGCAAATCGAAAACGACATTAGTCTCACATCTCCGCTTTGACCTGTCCGGCATGGGTGGCCCCACCAGTAGTACTGCTACCGCCGGCGTAGCTTTCCGCATTCCTAATGCACTCAAGCCCATTCACTGCGAGGGCATAGGCACTTCAAAGAGGTAGGGTACCAATAAACCTGGAATCAGATTTTCGAACAGGTAACCCTTATATCAAGGCTTTATTTCAATAGTGGTACAGATTCATTATTTCTTCATTTAGTGATATGAAGCTCTAAAGTTGGATACTTACATCCACGTTTCACTAATCAACGAAAATTGCGACGCACTTTACGTATGAAAGAATAATGCTGTAACTGTATCATTTGCAAAACAAAGATTGTACTCATTAGTGATTCTAAAAATGTGGTTTACCCTAATTTTAGTTGAGTTGACTATTGAAATATGTATATATATATATATATATATATATGTATTGTTATAGAATATTTTTCCATGGTTTTTCCGTCCTATTTATAAAGTCAACAGTCAACTTGTCAGAAATATAGGTTGAAGTATAGCAAGGTGACTTTTCATAATTCGTTTCATTTAATTCAACACTATTTACTACGAACTTACGTAATGTAATAAATTATATTTTTAGCGGGAAATTATTCAAATATTTATGATTATTTCAGGTTTCCTTACGGGCAGTATATACAAGGACTATGGATTATTAAAAAGCGGCTTCCCGGCTGAGAGCATATGCAATAAATCGGTTCGTTTATTACAGTCAGTTGGCTAAATAATATTAATTTTACTATAACAGGTGTTGGTGGTTAAAACACATGAATGGGGTCCGAGAGCGTGGACAAAATTTAAGAAGGCGATACTGCTGGTACGAGACCCGGAGGATGCAATTTTAGCAGAATTTAATAGACAAAGTGGTGGACACATAGGCTTCGCTTCGCCCGATCGATACAAACGCACAAGAGGACGTTGTAGGTATTTTCTTTTGAAGCATCATTAAAATTTTATATGCCTCCATTTTCCATTTGAAGTATTGACGAATCATTCCCTCTACGAATTAGGTATTTAAACAATTAACGTATGGCGGTCTAATAGTAGCTGTAGCTTTTTCAAAATTACAGAAGAATTAAGCAGAAATTATTCCATTCATGCGGTTTAATACGTTTATCTACAGTGGCTCACGAAATAATTGGCACTGTATATATTTCAGGACATTTCTATCTTATATTCATTCATATACTTATCTCAATATATATTAAATTAAAATTAATAATACATTTCTTCATTATTGGGAATAAATCGTAGAAACGTCTTCCAAGTGCTAATTTTATATCACGAAAATATTGGATATGACCGATTACTTCTTGGGGACGTTTTGCCATAGATTTTGTTAAATTTACAGTTTACAGCGCCGATTTTCCATTTCTGGCTTAAGGTTGATTTAGATCAAGTGTGCGTAATCTCTGATTGAGAAAGCTGCCAATGTCCTGCAAACTTCACAGGACTTATTCACAAGCTTACTCAAAATTTCAAGATTTTTCATGCACTCAATCAAATTTCATAAGAATTGCCGGATTTAAAGGCATCACTTGGTTTCATAATAAATCTATTATTAAATTCACAGCTCACTTAATTGTCGAAATTCACTAGCTCTACACTAAATTTAAGTTGGAGATTTCTAATTTAACTAAAATTTATCAAAAAGGAACAAAATTTGCAAGGAACAAAAAACCCAACACCAACTTCCCCAACACGGCACAAGGGACCAAACAATAGCACAAGGAATTCTCTTCACCGAAATTGGCTGGGATACCTTTTCAATATTGATTTGGTGTAATTAAAGTGCTGGATGTCGGTGGTTTGAAAATGTTTAAAAAACGACGTTTATAAAAAATAAAATAAAGTTTTCTCTATGTTGGGAAAATGCCAAAGTCGTCAACAGATGTTCAAATCCAAAAAATTTCCAGGTCCAAATTCGTTATCCAAAAAGATCACTAAGTCCAATTTCAAATCCAATAAAATTTCGAAGTCCAAAATCACAAGTCGAACAAAATCGCCAAGTCCAAAGCGTAGATATTAAAAAAAATGCCAAGTCCGAATTAAAAAAAAAATCACCAAAGTCGAAATCACCACTACTTTTCTATTTCACGATTAAATCGCTAGAAAAGAATAGGATTTCACTATGGTCAGCTCGGACTTTTATACTCTCCTTTTTCAGAAAAAGCATTGAGCTGCACAGTTGAACTTTAAATTTTATTTTGTGGAATATAAATTCTTTTTTTAGTCCACACTTCTCTGCCTCTAAGATTTTTATTCATATTTTTTCGCATTCATTTTCACGAAAAAATCAATTTTCTGCATAAGCACAATTTTTCGCATATGTGCAAATTCATATTTGTTCCAAATTAACTCAATTTGAGATTTCTCTTTACTTTCCGAAATTTTCAAATTTAATTTTTTCATCTTTTACATATGAGACAGTTCAAAATGTGGAACCTGGAAAATTTTCCAAAATTTCACTTTATCTATTTCTGTATATTTTTGATCCTTGTTTCTCGCGAAGTTTGGTTATGTCGAAATTTAATTATAATTAATCGGAAATCGATTAATTTCATCGCCTGGTAACTTCGCGGATCGCGAAACCTCGGTGCGAAACATGTTAGTTCGCGATTTCTCCACCCGTAAAGTTTGACAGCCCGTCAGTTGTCATTAAGTTTGGGGGGAATTCAAGATAGCGAATTGTGTGGTTTAGAAATTCGTGCCGGGAAATATTTTATTAATTTTGTGCGATTTACAAAGTCTCAAATTGGCAAAAATTTTATTGAAAGTTACTTATAATCGCGAGTTCTGTATTTTATACATTGTATAGAGTGCCGAAATTGTGAAGTAATTGATTTTCACGAGTGGCGTCTCCTGAAACAAAGGAGTTCTTTGTGTGCGGGTAGACTTTTTGAAGCGCCCAGTGAAAGTGTACCGTTGTTGAACTTTTTTAAGCCAACGAGTGCAAGAATGTTACTCCCCCAGGATTCCGAGGAGTTGCTTTTTGAGGATCTCTTGAGAATTTTCGCTTATTGCGCAGTCATTCCATTGAAAAGGTATTCAATAAAAATATACAGTTATCCTCTTTCTAGCTATGGCGGACAACCGTAAAACCCAAGCCAAGCTCGAGTTGTCGCCCAAGACAAAAAGTTTTATTGAAGAAGTTATTTATGGTAACACAAATGATAATAGGTCACCCAATGAGGATTTAATTCAACCAGATCAACGGGAAGTAGCTGGTCAGGCTAACCCGGCTGAAAGTTTTTTGCCTCAGAGACAACTCACGCTCCAACCTACCCTTTTGGGGCAGAGTAGGAACGTTCAGAGTGTTAGTCAGTGCCCTCAGGTGCAACCAATATCACCCTTATCATCTCAGTGCTCAGAACAAAATGGTAACAGCCAAGTTCCAGCGACTGCCAACCAGGCAACTCAATCTAACCGACGATCACAGGATACTTCTGGGGATCCATTCCTCATGTGGCAGATTGCCTTCTCAAAGAAAAGACGCTTCAATGTGTCGTCACCTCAAAAGCCATCTTCATCTAAAAGAGTAACAACTGATCCACCATACGACTTCACAGGTAATCAAAACTATTTTAGGCCATTGTTAAGGCATTAAAATTGATACTTAGGCAGAGTGATATCAACACGTGAACTCATATTACTTACGCATTTAAATTATAATCTAAATCTGTATAATTCGCATTATTTCGGTTCAATAGCATTTGCTTCTGTTACTCACGCGACAAAACCACCCGGTCAAACGTCTTAGCTTGCAGATCACACTGCCTGAGGTCAATAACTGCAAAATGCCAATGCCCCAATTTGCCCTGAAATAATGTTTATTTAGCATATAGGTAAGCAAAAACCGATGTATGATTATAGGTAATTATTGATTAATAAAGTAGTAGTCACAGAAACGTTGAGTTTAACACTTGCTCAAAATCCCGGTTCCTAACATTGGCGCAGCCGGTTAAAAATTTTTGATATAGTTTGTTGTTAAAGAGAAAAGTACAAATAAGGTGAAAGTTTGAATGAAACCTGATTAATAAAACCTGTGTTGTGTAATTTAATAACAAAAAAGTTAAGACAATTCGAGTATTGGTTGTGAAAAAATTGCATTTGGATGTCGGGAGGTAGTACAAGTACTCCTAAGCTACCGTTGGATAAGAACTTACAGAAATTTATAAATAAAATAGACTCATTCAGCTTCGAAAATTCGAATCCAAGTTTTACGGATTCATCTTCAGGGGAAAAAATTCACTCCCCAGAAAGTTCAGAAGCTATTGATAAGTGAAAAAACCAGTGAGCATCAGGAAGGAATGGCAGTAGGGAAACAAAATAGTTGAGCAACAGGAGGGAATACCAGTCGAGGGAAACAAAATAGTTGAGCAACAGGAGGGAATACCAGTCGAGGGAAACAAAATAACTGAGCAACAGGAAGGCATAGCAGTCGAGGGAAATAAAATAACCGCCACGGGTACACACAACGAGGAGGAATCTGTGATCAACTTACGATACGGGAGGAAGTACACGAGACCGAGGTGTAACTCCGAATCAAACATAAGTCCAAGGTGCGTAAATTTAGAGTTTTTTAAAGTAAATAAAAATAATAATAATAGAAATAGTTTTAATATGGAGTCAGTGTACAATACAGTGTTGAATCTAATTCCACTTTTTTCGGGTGACAACAGTGTAAATATACCAAATGAAATTTGTGTCTTTATGACTTGTTGTCG
>QYTT01076401.1:3226-15376 GCA_006980735.1 Dasypogon diadema
CCAAAAGGAGTTCCGCAGGGTTCGAATTTTGGTCCAATCTATTTTTATTTGTATGTTATGGGTTTGATCTTATGGGAAATTGTATAGGATCTTCCACTGTTCATTTTGAAAAAGGAATCGCATTAAAGACTGGTAAATATTTTGCACTACCTCTTCTGAGTTCAAACTTAAAACATAGGCGCTCAATTGGCTTCTGTGGCCATTTATACTTTTGGAAAAACCTCAGGGGAGAGTTATTTCTTTGTTTAAGCAGCCCATGCTTAGAATCTTTTACCCTTAGTTGTGAAAAAGTGGGCCAAATTATGAAATAAATGAATAAATGATGATTCACTAAGGGGTATTGAATTTTGCAAAAATGATTAAAAAAATGTTTTTGGCTTAAGTTATATCTTAGGGTCTTAGAGATAAGGTAGAATAAGTTCTATAAGAGGGAAAAGGCTTTAAGTTCTTGCTTTTAGCCCTTCCAAGAGCCCCTGTGTAGCGCGTTGCTTTTACAACTATATCCCTTGGAGCACTAAAGGGATCAATTTACGTAGAAATTCAGAAATTCTACAATATTCAAAGATTCACATTGAAACCATTGTTGAATCTCTGTATAAATTTCGTTGTTCGCAGTTTATTTTTCGAAATCATCAACAGAAACAATGAGTGACAAGACTGGATAAATATATTGTAATCGAAAGGGATCCAAAGAAAGCAGTGGATATTCAAAGAAATCGAATATATCAAAGAGGCGATCGTTAAGTCGACTTGAAATAGGGTCGCTGCAGCAATCGACCAAATGCCAAAAAATTGTAGCTGTCTAAATATTTTTACAACGTTGAATTGGATATGGCATTTGGTTACTGTCTATTGAACTATGTCCCTGTCAACAAAGTATGGAGAAAGCAGAATAATAGGAGAAGGCTATGTGTGTTGAAAATAACGAAAAAATGGTCTAAATATTTCAGGCGATTGAACGTGGAGAAAAATCGGCTTTTCATGTTCCGTCTCTGTATGGATTGGAAAAGTGATTGGTATTGTCGTGAAATCTAAATACAGCAAAGTCTGCGAATTTTGGAACAAAAAAAACAGGCTTTGGAGAGTATGTAGAATGGTTAGCTGTCCACGCACAACGTCAAGCGAACGGGCACTTATCTCCGGAAGGATTAGAAAAAAAGGCCTTAAAGAAAACGGCTAGCCATTCGTCGAAATCATGAGTTCTATTGAGAAAATGAAAAACAAGATCTGGCGACACTATACCACAAGATTTCGACCGATGATAAGCCGCAGCACAAGAAATGCCCGCATGGTGAAAAACCATTGTGTTCATGGTAGAAGGCGAAAACCACCAATACCTTGCATAAATATTGTCATCACCCTGCTCTTCCACAACTTATTTTCGATGCAATCAAGCCAATTTCTGAGGATCTAAGCACAGACGATTTCTTTAGTCTCTGCATGAACAGCTTTATTCAAAACAGCAACAAAAGCTTCAATGCATTAATTGAATTGAATTTTATAATTTTGCTTTAGACAATATTGAACAGGGCAAGCAGATTGCTTGTACTTTTACCGACTTTCGCAAGACTTTTGATAAGATTAAGCACAGAATTTTCCGAAGTAAATGGTATCTTTTAGGATTTTATTTGAATTTTTTTTAGAGGCTTTGCTTTTACGTATCTTTGTTGTGGTACCATATCCAGGGATATATGCAATTTATCTGGAGTCATTTAGGTCCTTTTTCTTCATTATTGTCTCTTTATTTCCTTCCAACTCGAAAATTCTTTGTTATGATAATGATGCCAAGATCTCCCGCGCTACCTCATCCGAGAATGGCAGTTTTCTTTGATATTCTGACTTCGATGTTTCTCACACCTGGTCTGTTTTGAATCAGCTGCTATTCAACATTGATAAGCGGACTTTATATGTTTTATAGGTACGTAAGAAAAATAATGTTTCCTTTTATTATATTTTCGACGTTTGGCTAAATAGTCGTTTTTCTTTGGAGGATTTTATTGATGCTAGTGATAATTAGGCTAATACCTTCATTAAACTTAATGATCCACTCATAACAAGCACTCTTTATTGCGCTTTAGTCAGACCTATATTTCAGTACGCCAATTCGGTCTGGTCACCATTCTATGTTGTCCATATTATTCACCTAGGCTGGTTGCTTCCTTCCTATTTTGTACTGATTCGTACTCCCAGACATCGAAGATTCTTCCGTGTGCCGTATCATCGTACCAGTTATGGTATTGATGAACTATTATCGCACACAACAATAATTACGGCAATATTGATTTTAATCTTTCTAGATGCCAAATCAAGAATCAGGTTTGTTAAGGTACTATTGTTTGTAATTATTACACTTTGATATATACGAAAATAAACAAATATTCGTCCAACAGGGGTGGTACGAGTTTTTTTAGTTCTTCTAGATTTTTTATAGTTTTATAATTAATTCAAAATATTAATTTTTCATTATTAGCTGCACAAAGTAACGCTTCTTTTATCGTGACTGCGATTTTCGGAATCTTTTCTATTGTTTTTCTCATCTGCTGAGACATTTTTTTCAAAATCCCCAACTAAGCTTACCTTTACTAATCCCTCACTAAAATAAGCTCTGCCTTCGAAAAAAAACATTTCAAAATGCGAAAAAATCAATAAAAAAAAGTCTCTGAAAATCGGTTAAATTGGCCACGCTTAATGTAACTACTCCTGATATTTCTTTACTTCGTATTCCGTTCTTTATTTGCAATTGTTTTATAACTCTTGGTGTTGTAAGCAAAATGTTTTTCCGTCCCTATGCAAAAAATTTACAATACTAAACCATTTCGAGGACTGGAAGAAACGATTTGTTTTTTGGAGATAAAATCAAAATCCTCAAATCTCTGACTTCTTATTTATTTATTTCGTTTAGTTTAGATCAATAAATTTCAGTTGATTTCCAATTACGTGGAATTGCAACATTTGCGAAATTCTTTCCTGAACGCTTTCTTTTTCTTCGCTTCTCAGAAGTCATTAAAAATTCGCAAACAAGGGAAAAATTTTTATGACTTTATTGTTGGCTTCTGAGAATTCACGTAATAAATTCGTAGCCTGTAATCAACAAGCTTCTTTCAAGCATTCAATAATAAATAAAATAAGAGAAATTGTTCCATATGCCAGTGTGCCTGGTCAAAATGCCATGACTCAATACCCAAAAAATTCCACTCCAGTGTGTAATGTACACAGTCCAAAACAACTTGTGCCCCCCTTACAGTGTAAAGTGGCTGCAATGGAGCAAATATTTGCAAAATGGATGTAAACAAGCGTATTTTCGAGGGAGGGCACAGAGGTACAGTACACTCATTACCCATGTAATAATCATCGTTCTTCAGTCATGCCAATCCACCCAGTCATTCTTTAACTTCTTCGTCATGTGACACCGTTTGTCAGCCCCATATGTTGCAGCTTACTATAATACTATACTACTCTACCTTTATCCCAAATTTACACACGTTCGTGATGAGGTTACACCAGCATGACTACCTGGAGTTGTTTTGATTCATTCACCTCAAGCAAATCACAGTCAGAATCAAGTGTGTTCAACCCGCTTTAGAGATGAGTGATTCGAAGAATTGTCCGACTGTGGTGTTTGGGTAACGTTTGTTGTCCCCAAAATCAAAACAATTCTAAGAGCATGATTTGCAAAACTCAAGTAGGCATGTGTTCCTTTTCTTATGCTATGGGGTTCTGACTGATCCATACTCACCTTTGCAAAGGTACTGCCTGGGCAGCGACAGATATGGACAGGAATTCATTTTGCGTTGGTAACTTCCGATTTTTGCAGAACTCTTTGAGTGAACAACTTATCCAACCACGCAGGCGACACCTACATCACTTCCAGCCCAACCAAGATGATATACAGATCTTGCCATCCTCAGAAGGACTCGAACTCCAGTACTTGAAGGTTCCAGTGTTCAATCAGAGCTTTGACGCAACTCGTCCATAAATGCAACGGCGCATGATGACCAAGCCCGTAGTGCAGCATTTGATTTGTTCTGTTCGGCCAAAGAATTTGCCGGACTTTTAACTGCCTCCGGATTTCCTTGAATTCGACTTTTCAGCAATTTATTATGCGCCTTGCATGCAAAAAGTTTTCATGTCTCGTTCCCAGGAAATTCGTGGCATTGGCTATAAATAGATTTGCAAATCATTGACTCTTGGAAAAAGAAAAGCAATTAACAACACTGAGAATACGTGGCGACTATAGAACAGAACAGAACACATCATATTGATTGGGGTATTCAGTGCTGCTTCTATTCAGTGTTTTGAATATCCACTTTTAGAAGTAAACAATTACGTGGCAGCACCAATTCTGTCAGCTGCATCAGCATAAGAAGCTGCGATGACGTCAATCTATTTGATCACTTTTACGGATTGTTTGCTTATTATTCATTCCGAGCAGCTGTAAATTTCTTCTCGATGTGGGGGTGTTAATTTCCACGTAATACCACATCATATGCGAGCGGCAAGGAGAAAGTATTGAATTATCTTCTTCCGTTTTAGAAATACTTCACTCAGTCTTTAAGCATAATTGAATTGATTTGTAACAAGTGCATGTGACGTTGAAATGAACTGAGTTCGTGCCCATGTTTTTACTCTATATATATAGATAGAACAGGTGTTGTGTGAATTTACAGGTATAGGTTAGTTCTTATTTTATACAAGCGGTTTGCCTCAGTGGTTCGAGTACTTTTAACATGAAGAATTTTTAGCAGCTGGCGTCATTAGTTTATTCAAAAAATATTTTAGGGCACTACAGTTTTATCGTAAACAAGGATGCTTCTCACTTCAATGTAATATAGACTATTTTGAGTCATACTTACCCAGAAATATATTAATAACCAATAATAAATTTACTGCCTGAAATACGCAAAAAACCGCTCTGTACAACGGCTGATGTAAGCGCCACAATTTGCGATAATGTTCTGACGAAACCACTGTATTAACGACCGCTAGATATAGATAGAGTTGCCACCGGTTCTGACGGCTTTTTCCACTCATGTAAACTACTTGATTTGAAAGTATGCGTTCAGCACAATTGATAGACCTCCTAACCGCTAAACCGCACAATCCTACCCAGTACAAACCGCTCAAATAAAATATTCATTAGGAAACCCTGGTAGACAAAATACATAAATGCGATATATATGAAAGCAGATAAAGATAACAATAAAAATTAAAAAAAGTAATAATAATTTTTTTAATTATGTTGATACTTGAGTGCCACTCCATTATTCAAGAGGCCTAGGCCTTAAGGACCAGTCAACTCAAAGACTCTGGCCAGAGAAGTCCACCCGTAAAGTCGTTGCTTGGAAGACTTCCAATCTTCGAGCCATGGCAGCAGCTTAAATGTCATATGAGGTAGCGAAACCGGCGAAGCACGAAAAAATCCACTACTCTCGGCCCAGATTACTAGTATCGATTTGGCGTGGCTCCTCCCGAGTACCGGAGATAAGTCTCCAGAGAACTGGGGTATCAGATTAACCATGTCTGCATCAAAACCTCGAGCACTCCCCATTAACGCGTCGCTCAGATCGATTTGGAACTCTGGCTTGAGTCTGTTACAGGTCTGGACCATGTAGATTAAATCCCAGGACCAGTTTGGGGATACGGAGGGTGCCTGTGGATCAGTAAGAAGTTATAATCAATCCCCGTCCGTGTTCCCTATGCAAGCCGATCACAGCTGAGAGGTAAGACTAACCCTGCCGCCAAGTGACCGTTGGAGTTTACTTCGCTCTACTACTCGGCAAGCCCTAAGCCGTACACAGGAACTAATACGCACACAGAATGCCTTCCGCATCAGAAAGCATTAATTACCTTAGCTGGAGGGACCTCAAAAAAATTCTCTTCAGGGGGTGCCAGCTTACAAAACAATGGACAATGCACAATACCACCACGTAATTCAGAACGACTGACGTTCATTTCAAGGAAAGGGGGAACAGCCGAGACTGCCAATGGCTTCGGAGAATTTCTTTCGAACCATATGGGGGTTAAGTGCGGCAATATCGCGACCGATATACGCGTAATTAAGTTCAGGCGGGTATCAATCCACTGAATACCCAAAGGATCATCCATGCGTTCTCGACACTGTTCGCACCACTATTCCTGATTTTTATTCAGGTTAATTTTAGCAGCAGCGTTTATATCACCAGAAGTAGATCCACCGACACATTATGGAGTATGCCTGAAAGAGAACAGCCTTGCCTCATATCCCGATCAAACAAGTTAGGAGGCAATACCTGCCGCTGGTGCTTGATCAGCGAAAAATCAAATTCCGTTGAAAATTCTGATAATCCCCATGAATCTGGACGATAACCCAAACACATTGAGAGCAGCCAGAAGGTGCCCGTAATTGACGCTGTCAAAAGGCTTATGTTGGTCCAGAGAGACCATCACAATTTGCAGGTGGAAGCGAGTTCGATCCTACCAACCACACACTAGGACTATTCCAGGTCTATAATGGGCGACATCACTGAGCTTAGCGCCGACCCAACGATTTTGCAGAAGATTTTATACTTCACATTGGTTTCCAGTTACCTATCGTTTGAAAGGCATCCCTCTATGGTATCGGGTCCATGACAGACCATCGCCAGCTAAGGGGAAAAGGCCATCCACCGCAGATTTTAAGACCTCTAGCAGATCAGGAATCAAGAGATACAGCTTTGAATTTTGAATGCGTTAAATTCATTGCAAATCGGTCATTAATTAAAGATGGATAAAATATTGGGGATAATGCAGAACTTTGCGGTACACCAGAGTGCCAGACTCTGTCGAAAACGAAGAAATGATAAGTGGACGCTTGTGGTCAATCACTATAATATCCAAATAATGTTAGCATCTAGAAAAAATAAGGGTCATCTAAAAAAGTCCCTTATATAATAAATAAAAGGATCACACAATATACAATGTTTAAGTACTACAGTTACCGTGATTCGTGCCATAAGGAGGAAAAAAGTTAATTGAAAACTATTATCATCACATTCTCCTTCAGATTTTACCATTTCCTTAAATTTGGAGAACTTTTCTTATAAGCTACAAAATTTATGTATTGTAGACTTTCCATTCTTTCCATAGACTTTCCATAATTTTGCTGTTTAATTGAATATTTTAGAAGAAAAAGCAATGAATTTAAAAGATAAGAAGGAGAAATCATATTGAAGACGTTGCTTCATCTCCAGAATAAAAATTACATCGTTAAAACTGCAATGCCAGGTTAAGCTAACTGATGGAGTTAATTAAAACGCTTTGGTTGAACTATCCTATAATTATTTCGCCAATTAACAACAGATGAACAAATCTTGCAAGATACATATCAGGCAATCAAGAGCAAAGCAGGAAGAGGATAGAAAGATAGGCAGTAACGACTACCAAACAAAAATATCTTTCCCTTTTAAAGTACGAGAAGAACCTGTGATTGTTGATTAACCCCTCAAATTAATTTAGCCAGCTCATTGGAAAACGAAGCAGAATCTTTAATTTTTCTTTGTTCGACTTCTCAGCAGAAGCGACCCTATTCGATGAAATTAAAATTCCAGAAACGTGTACAACTGTACGAGCACAATTTGCGCTAATGCGGTACCACACTTTCTCTACTCTTTTAATGTCAGTAAAAGAAAATGATGGAAAAATATCGCAAGACGTCACCCCACAAATAGGTGTGAAAGTCATTATTTCTAGGATGGGTCCCCTTTTTCCATTGATCCCCACTTTATATGACTCTATTTCTTAGTACTACTACGTCTTGAGAAACCATTAACGACAGCACCCCCCCCTCCTTCAAGGAACGAACCGAACAGAACTTTCCCTATTTCTTTTTGACTTTAATGAAATACAGCCGCGGGGTGGAAAGATTTTAATCGAGATGTCTCCTTCAACATGCACGACGAAGGCAAATTTTCTTGCAAAGTGTGCTACGGGAGGAAATATTAAAAACGTCGCAGAGTCCTCTCTAGACTCTAGACTATAGTTTCTGGAGTAGTGTACTGTTTCCATTACATCTTTCATCTTACAATTTCGCTTACTACGTCTGTCGTAAAGCTAAGAAAAACGTAAAGCTCCGTAGTAAAATCAAATGGGATGAGCTTCACGTTTCAATTCAGACAAGTTTTATGCAATGCCTCAAGCCGCCTCCCTCCTCCCTTACGAAATAAGGTTGAGTTATAATTATACGTATGGAACAGAGGGAGCACTGCGCAAGTCACGAGACCTAAATTTCGTATTGATCTGAACTATTGCAGACAACACTACTTATATGCATCAGTTACTATATGTACACCTGCACAATGCAGTCTGTATCTGTATCTGAACTAGCAGTTCGTGTCCGTAATCAATAACCAGATCCCCTTCAGCTCACTGGAAATAGTTGCTCCTTCTACGTTATATGTTTCTTTAAAATTGATTGTAGAATGCAACCCGAATCCTTGACCCGATGCGAAGTGAACGTTTCTTGATAAACGACCGTAATTTTTGCTGCAATTTCGAAAAATTGGCGTGTTTTGTTCGAATAAATTCTGATTTCGATGGCTCCTTTTTGATTTCGTTCAAATTGCCATGCCCTAAATTTGGTAGAGTATTAAAAAGTGGAGAGCACAGAGGATATAAATATAAAAAAGTTTCATTTATATTGGATATTCGAATTTCTACGACATTACAATGAATAAAAAGAACTTGAGCACAAATGCAGGTACAGACATCCAAATGAGTTCCTCATTTTCTATGGAAAAACAAAATTGAAAGAAAATTTCATCTTCCATGGAGCCCGACGTTAGTTTCGAGTACTCAACTTAATGAGGGTGGGGATACTACTTGAAATAGTCGCGAAGTTTTCATAAAGTACACTACGAACTTGAAAGGCTAGGCTTTCACATTGATGACAGAGTTCCCTCCTACACTGCGAGTCAGAAAATTTTAGAACTTTAAAATATTCAATAAATATTTTTGTTTCGTTAGATTATTCTCAAAGGTAGCGATTTGCAGATATCCTGGTAGGCTCCTAAAATACTCGTAGTCGTAACTGTTTAACAATTGAATCTAAAACAGAGGAGTGCCATTTGTGATCGATGGATGAAATAATCATCACTGCCTTAATCAACCCATCAGAGATGATTGCAATAATGAAACTCATCATGATAAATGTTGCAACCGGGTCCATTGTTTATGTCGACTGTGGACTAGTTAATTGTTGCAGCACCCAATGGCTTTTAATAGTTATTGTGTTATCAGTGACTATTGATAGACACCGATAGACTTCGAAATCGCTCGGGTATTGTTAATTGTGAGTCAGCGCATTGTACATTGAATGAATTTCTCTCATGTATCTTTATAACTATCTATAGTCAATCTTGCAAAGAAAAAGATACAAAAATTTCTGATGTTTTGAAACTTTAGCGAGCAGACCACCGTATGCCCTGGGATATATTACGGACGCCTAATCTCTTTTATATTTAAGTCTGGAAAAATTGTTGAGAACTTGAATCAGTATTGAGGCGCTTAGTAGAGTATGCATACAAACGGGGTTATGCAAGATACTGATTCAATCCTTGGTCACCAAGATTAATTATGCGTTTCGCATTAAGGATTCCTCATATAGTGGAGGAAATTGTTGGCAACTGGATCACTTCTATGGTGAACGGATGGCTGTGCCTATAAGACGGAATTCTGCCGACGCTGCCCACTACCAAAAACACTATCCTCTTTGTAAACATATAATTTTAGACTGACCAGATGGGCGCAAATCTGGCAAGAAAACTCTGTCAAACGTTGCTGCGGGTAAACTTGGTGGAGACGGGGGATAATCACAACAGTAGTTGCCGGCTTTAAATTCTTAGTCTTACTTTGACGCCCTAATACAATGAGCTACCTAGGCCCTAACACAATGTTTTCTAATCCTATCAAACTTACCTAGTGGGAGTATTACCATAGGCAGAAAGGTACTGCGTTCCCTTGTTCACGAGTAGTCCAGTTTTCGTTGTGCACGTACTACCGCGGGCGGGAAGGAATTGAGTGTTTATATCCTCCTGCGCAAGCCACTGCGGACACTAGGCGAAATACTTGGAATTCTACAACCTGGCCAGTTGGATAGCCTGGGAAAGAATGCAGTGCCAACGGAAGGGGCGGCCTTCTGTGTAAAGGGGCCCGAATGCAAGAAATATAATGAGGCCCCAAAAATTTCTCAACAATAAAAAAACACCATATCTTTTCACGAAAAGGGGATAATAATAACAATAATAAAGAAAATAAAAATAAGCGAACATTGACATCTCGAATAATGTGACTTTTTTGAGAATTTACATTTTTGAGACTGATTTCGCCACAAATTCGTGTGCAAATTTCGTTAACGCTCATATCCCGCCGTTTAGGGACCCCATTGACACTTACAGTGGATAAAGGATCGCGACGTTCAATATTCAAGATTTGACTAACTGCGAGATCAGATATTTCCACGTGTGCTGTCAGTGAAGACCTTAATATTCAGTTAACTGAAGTATTATACTATCTAGAGTAATTTTTAAACAATTAAAGTTCTCACCCATGCATGAGTCAATTTTATTTAAAGATTTTTTAAAAGAATTTCACCAGTGATCACCGTTTGGAAAGTTTGAAGTTGTACAGCAAAATAAGAGCTGTCAAGTTGTGATCTCGTGGACATTCCAATATTGGAATTTCTAATCTTTAAATATCGTCGAATCTATTCACTATCGGCGATAACTTTGAATAATTTGAGACCCTACAGCTGATGTCTTTATGTTTCATGTAGTGCCCCTTTTCATGAGGAAGTTTTTGCGTCCAACGTTCTTCTTATTCCATTTTGTGTAAATAAATAGAACTTGCCGTACAAATCCTACGAGGAAGTTTTTGAGTCGTGCACGAAACTGATTTTCTTTCTCATTTTTGTTATCAGATTACTTTCTACTCTTTTCTGGTCTCAACTTTCTCGCTTTCCAGAAAGAGATAGCATGCATCCCTCCCGAACTCATGAAATAAGCACAAAGAACGATCCGAAAAATTTTCTGGCTGATCTTCTTGCTTCGTGCTCCTAGCTGTATCCCTATTCTATTCCTTCCCTCCATTTTTCGAGCGTCGGACGCAAAAACTTCCTCGTGAAAAGGGGCACATAGGGACACATGCGGTAAGAAGCGGGGTTGTGCTCGCGACTCAAATTTTGCTTCCAGCTAGCAGCAGGAAGCAAGAAGCTCGAGCAGGAAGGGAATATGAAGAACGTCGGACGCAAAAACTTCCTCGTGAAAAGGGGCATGTAAGAAACCTATCTATGTTTAGTCCTTATTGAAAGTCTATAGTCATCACAAATAAATTTTATTCAGCAGAAGGAGAAAGAAAAGCCCACCAAAAGAAAGAATGTACATCAGAAAATTTCGAAGAGTCTGGGAAACTGAAACAGAATTTTCTGGTAGTGAAGTAAGTTCCCTTTTCTTGGGACCCAAAACGGACAATATATATTTATTTTATTTTATTTTATTGTACAATCGCAGAAAATTTTATTATAATAAAGTAGGCACACAAAGCCATTTGTCTCGGATAAAATTCTTTTTGTACTTTGCAAACTTAATCACTGTCATTTAGAAATTATACAATGAAATTCTTGCTTCCATTTCACCACTTTTACTTCGCTGTTTTCAGATATATTTATTTATTTTACAGTTACTTGCCAAAGCTCCCGGGGATAATTCGAGGGTACTATGTAAACTTTGCAAATGTACATTATTAGGGCACAAAAAGGACTTCATTCTTTAACGTCAAAAAACAGGCAGCTGTAAGAACTGAAGCTGAGAACTAAAAAGGAAAATTCTTTGTCCTGTAGCTAGTGAAAAAGAAAGGTAGAAGGACTGAAATTAGCTGCCTTTATTGGCGTATATTACTAGATTAGAGCTGTTGATGACTTAGAAATTGTAATTTCATAGTAACGTCGAAACCCGAAAGTACTTAATAACATAAAATGCCATAGACCGTAATTCTCTACATTAATAAGGAATGTTATGGCACGGTGTCCTCCTGCGAGTGGGGGAGGGCGCTTAGAATACCTTTGAAGTACACTCTGCTTCTCGGCAAAGGTGACTAAAATGGGCTTTATTTCAGCCATATTGACGTATTCGGGACAAGGTT
>QYTT01076402.1:6222-17252 GCA_006980735.1 Dasypogon diadema
GGAGCCTAGATAATGAGCTTGAATGAATGCACCACTGAATGCTATCGAATTTGGAAACACTAGATAAGCACCGAAAACAAATTCATGCTCAGATTTAATTCTGGTGAAAATTCGTCTGTTTGCACAGCCAGGACAAACATGAATCGTTAGGTGTTCAACAACTCTATCCAACTTTCTAAAAAAAAACATCATGATACATATATGTATTTATTTTCTAACAGTTCTGCATAGCGACGAAATCGCCAAAATTTATAAAATCACGTCTGGATGGACGATATTAGCCGCCCTCGTACCTACCCAGAATTGTAGCCTGATACACAGGATACACTGAATCCCAATCTGCTAGGAGTACTGCTCTGTTTGGTCCATTGAGTAAATTTTAATTTGGTTTAATGTGTTTGCTAAAATTTTAATGTTTGGCTGGATATTTTGATTTAATTAGTGGAATGGATCTGGACAAATGTGCAGGTGAACGGAAATTTACACATCGTTTCGCTATCGATGATATCTCTGGTAGTTTTGTAGTTTGGTCGCATCTTCTGGATGTGCACTGCAATTGGTCCTCTGATTCAAGCATAAATGCAAATATTATCAGCGGTTTTAATTGAAAGGTTACTGGTATGACACGGTTTTGTTTGAGTGGGGTTTTCGTGTTTAAAATTTGTTTTCATAAATTTGATTTAAAGCTTTAATATTTTTGAAAGAGGTGTGGTCCTGTAGAGAGAGAGAGACAGCTTTAAGAAGTGCCAGAAGCTAAATGGTTGGTCAAAAATTTCCTTGGTATGCCCTGACTATCATGTCAAGCAGAATAGAAGAATAGTTTAAATGCCTATTTTAATCAATATTTCCTTTTGGTTTGGTTTTCCAAAGGGTTGTAAGAAAGCGGTTATCTTCAGGGTTTCCAACCGTACTCAGCAGTCCTTCACAATCGAAAGGTATAAGGCTTCAAATGCACAAAGCACATGCTCCGTCGTTTCAACCTCCTCCATGTCTCTTTGACATTGTTCCTCCTCAATAAGTCACCCTTACTGAAAATGGTAGTTTTTAGAGGAGCAGACTTATTCTTTATTGTAAGAAGGTAATAAACCTCTTCGTCTGTTTTAGGACTGGATAATTATTCTTGACCAATGCTTTTTAACTACTGTAACTGGCTTTTTGAATACTCGCATGAAAATTGGGCTCCGATGGAATGGGACTCTGTATCATGTTTCAAAAATCATTATACAGTTTCATTTACCTCAGCATCCTGATGCTTACATCAAGGGGACAATGTTGTTTTGTGTCACTCGCATGAAGGCATCTACGTAATCCCACACATACTGCGATACGTGTGAATAGAGGTCTATAGTGTGGGTCTCTGCTCGAAAAGTAATTTGGGTTGTGCCGAAAAATTACGAGACCCTGTGGCTTGGACCACAAATTTCTATGTCCGTTCTTATTTCCATTCTTATTGATCCTTCTGTGTATCATAAAAGGGATCCACTTTCAAAGATCATATCACTAGAATGCCAAGCCTGCCGATTATTAAAGATCACCATGAACAGCAAGTCAAAATTGCGCCCTCTTAGTATAACACCCATTAGACTCCGATTTTTTTTTCATATTATTAGGAAATTGTTAGATGTCCTGCCATGAAGTTCGTCGTTGAGAGATTTATTCTTTGCATTTCGATGGCGATCAGGACGATCATCCGCTTTACTTCAAGATGTATTGATAGGAGGTCTATTTAAGGCAAGGGTTTACAATTTTCACAAAGTTGATACCAGTGCAGTATCAGTGGCTATGAGTTTTAGAATAACCAAATATGACCACAGTAACATTTTTAGCTTAAGCCCTCCCAAGTTGTACCAAAAAGTCGTTTATACGTCCGTAAGGTCCCTGTAACTTTATTTGGTGCCATTTTAATGAAAGGGTTCAAGGTTAGTCTTTAATCGAACATGAGACCAAAGTGTTTGACTTCTTGGGAGAATCATATGGCTGCTATTTTTTTAAGGAAGGACTCCTCAAGTTGGTTTTCCTCCTTTTTGTGAAGAAAACTGTTGTCTTTTTTCCGGGTTAACTCTTAGGCGTATCCTTAGAGACACATATTTTGTTTAGTATTTAAGGAATCCTGTATGTGATCAAAGGTCTCTGAACTACAATTTTTCTGGTATGGATAACAACAACAACTCTAAAAGGAAGAGTGATCAAAAGGCTATTTAAAATTTCTCACACGACGAGATTACAAGGATTTTGAAGGAAGTTACAAAATATGTATAAATGAAAGGCAAAAAATATTGGAAGAAAGGACTAAAGTTTCTATGTAGAGCCCTTGTTTGGTATGCTGGTCACTTTAAGATGAACAGGCATACAAGAGCGGTATGAATGGCTTCAGATTTGGAACTCTGTATTTCACTTGAGGTCTCACATTTTACCTTTCAAGCAGAGGTCTCACAGAAATTAGCGTTGAAGAAAGTCTAAACCATGGCTACAAGTACGCCTATTTCTTTAGTTGTGTAGGCAATAGACCTGCGCCTTAAACTCTATCTGCATCCAACATTCTGTCGAGATTCTCTGGGATTATTCAACCATTGTCGGAAATTTAAGACACCATTTTTGAATTCTCTCCACATCCAATTCATGAAAAATACTCAACAACATTCCAAAACGGACCTTTACTTCCTTTCAAAATATTTCACTTCAACTCAACACTTTTCCCATGTGGAAATAGGGTTTCCCTCTCATGGTTTGGCAAATGGTCACAAAAAAAAAAATCCTTTCAACCGAATTGCTGGAATCGTAAAAATTTCAGAAAAATAAGTAAATTTTATACAATAATTAGGAGCAGAATTGAACCAAACTAAATTACTCCAATTAATGTTGTGTTTGTTCTACAGCCGGTTTACGTCATGTCGGAACACACCGAAATGATGCTATCAAATTTGCTTACAAAGAGCCTCGGTAATGGGAGCTACACATGTTTTCTGGAATAATAAAATCAACGAGTGTTTTATGGAGAGAATTTATGGGACATTGTGTGTTATGTGCTACAGGACTACACTAATTATTGTGCACGTTGTTCTCTACGGAAAAGGTGAGGTATAAAATGACTGAGGTGGCGACCCCCGAATAGGTAAACTCTTGCGTGAGTGTGAAAATTTGAAATAATTGAAGCATTTGAAGTAAGAAGGGTTAACTCCCGTGAATGTGTTCACTAGATTCTTCTCAGTTACAGGGTAACATGAGACATATTACACCCTCTTCAGATGCAAGCTTTAATAGAATTCCCACTTTGACTTTGCTTCAACTCAGTAGAATGCCTTTGGTGTCTAAATTAAAAGCGGATGTGTCCTTTAAAACTTTTGATCGAATTTTTCAGGTTTCTTCTTTCGAAAGTTCATCCCATCGGTGCAGTCACAATTCCTGTAAGGGGCCCTTAAAATATCGAACATTAACTCCAAAAGGTTTTGCTCTAGAAACTTTGAAGCGACACGTCTTCAGTACACTCCTTTCTCCTGGAGATGTTAGTGGACAGTCTAAACATTTCCCAGAGCAAGTATCCAGTTTCCAGACGGATCGAGACTGGATAGATTTTCAAAAGGAGTTGAAAATCACATTTTCAGCTGGAGCAGTAATAGCCCAGAAACTCCGGGGTCCAAGTACAAAGTATCAGCACCGGATGTAACAGAGTCAAGTTCGAAAGTAAACGAAAGCTCTCAAGGGTGTACACCTTTCCTAGTCAGCCCTAGCGACGAAACTTTTCCCCACGATATGGAACAAAAGATAAAATTCCATCGCAATTAAAATTTCATTAAAAGTCTCCGCTGACATTCAGCTCTCATCGTCAAGATAAGCTAGCGCCAGTGTTATTAAAATTATCTGAAAGGACTTTAATCGCGCGAGCTGGATGCAATCCGCCAGAACAATAAATAATTCACACCTAAGCTTGGACCTTATATAACAAGTTTTTCAGTGGAAATACATTCCCGGTGCTGGGGCATCAGATACTGGACACTGGGCACTGGGCACCGGCCACCAAGCCAATGAATATCCATAGCCTCCCATATGTGCAATAAAAGATTTTGTGTGGAGCTGGTAGCTGCAATTACCATCATTTGTGGGGAGTATAAGCTAACAGTGGTTCAAAAGTTTTTACCTGCCAACCCCAAAGGGAATATAATGGGCGGCTAGCGATAAATATCAGTCAAGTGGATGAATTTAATTACGAGCTGCAGGTGTATCGGGGCAACTTATAGACATGTTGGCGAGAAAATGTTCCCGTCGTACCCTCTGTATGGGGGATGTGGCTACCAATTTACTTGCATTTGCATATTTGTGGTGTACAGGACGATGTGTTTTTTTTTCAGGATATTGATTTAATATAAAACAGGTGGTTAGGGATATATTTTCGGGCTCATATGAGTGGGAAGATGGGAGATACTTATTAGAAGGAAATCGAGAAATCTCAACAGAATTTTCCTATAATTTTAATAAAGAGAAATGAATGGTGGATACCCTGGCAAGGAGGGGCTCTAAGAGAATGTCTGGAACCGATTCTATATACAATTTTCATTACTTTGTTGCTGTGAAGGGTTCCCAGAACTGAGGCAGTCCAAAGTTCCTCCATTATTGTAGTCAGTGTTGAGAGGAGTGCAAGCATGCTACTCAAGCAAGTGGCTCTTTGTAACTTAGTGAGACTTTTAAGATGAACTGCCTTTTACCTTGGAGTCCAAAAAACCAGAATAATATAAGTAAGTATACGGTGATGAATACCCAATATTATGCCAAACCCAAGCCAGTGGCCTAGCGGGCTGAGGGCGTACATCTGTGGGCAATTTATTGGTTTACGTGCAACATTTGTCAGGTTAAAATTTCCCAATATCCTCTCGTGCTGCGTGGATCATTGGGTTGTCTCCTGAGCTTATGTAATACTTATAAAAAACATTATAGCCATAATAATTACTGCACACTGTTTTTTCTGGAAAAGCATACGGAATGTATGTATATATACCTTCAAAAATGATTTCTATGGAAACTGTACAATAGAAGAAGAAGACCGTCGGATATCTATTGTGTGAATATAAACTACGTGAAAAGCAGGTTGTTGGGGGCTTTGGGAGTGAAGATGTGATGAATAATAAACTGAGTCGCGGTTGGTATTAATAGGTTCCCTACTTCAATCACCTGTGATTTTTCGAATGTCAATAAGGTTTCAATGATCAATTGTGGTATTACAATGGGTCTTATGCCCTGTTTTAGGTCCCAATTGGTGGTTTAGTCGACCATCGTACATAATTGCTGGCCGGATATTACTAACTAATAAGAGATATATCCAAAATCGGAGACTGTCCAGCTCCAGGTTGGAACCGTTCAGTTAGCTGAACGATCATGATAGGTGCACTAAAGGTATGCACTGCTAATAAAAAAACCTAGACCTCCTCGCTCGTTACCGATTTTTCTTAAAGTTTTTTTTTCTAGCATTGGTGTGAAAGTGAAATATTGTCCTCGACTTACGACGGTTCGTACTTACGACCTTGTGTTTGTCTCTTCCTATCCTATCTCTGTCATAAGTCGAGGAATACCTATATCTAAAGAGTTGAATTAGACTTACGTCTGAAACTTCTTCTATCAAATATCGCTATAAAAATTTAAATAATTCCTGGCCTATATTCCTATAATAATAATAATTGCTCTAAAATCTTAAATTTTACTAACCTCAGCCAATTCCTGGGGCATACAGAACACCTCGGAAAAGATTGTTCTTTTTGAAAATGCAATCAGCAAGAATTGATTTTTTGGAAACTGTTTTGGAGTTAAGGAAGTACGAAAATATTTCCTGTTGTGAAAGCATTCAGCAACAAGATTCATATTCCTCCTACACCAACGGCAAGAAGCATTGCATCAGTTGTTTGACATACAATTCGAAAGAAGTATTATTATTGTCAAGTCAATAGCATCAGGTATCGATATATTGGAGCACGATAATAATGATTACTTTTTGAAATACATTTTATCACCAATATCGCCAAAATGCATGATATTTCGCTTTTTTTAATATATCAGAGAGTTAGAATGAAATTATATTAAAAAAACACTTGCCAAAATATTAATATAGACTGCAGGCCTCACAAATTTTGAGATAATTGCTAAAAAAAAGAAAAAAAAATTACAAAATTATAAAAGTAATCAATATAGGAAAATTGTAAATTATGTAAAATATGAAAGTATAAAAATGTATGAATATGTGATTAAAAGTAAAAAAGTGATGAAATCAAAAACACCACCGTCACATTTTAATTGAATTTCATTTTATTATTTTTACATATGGCGAATACAAAAATTACAATAAATTAAGAAGAAATTGAATAAATTACATATGAGCCTTAAGACGTAAAATACTTGCATAAAATTTTGTTTTGCATTAGTGCGTCAGCTGGTTTCGATGTTCATCTCCAACAATCCATTAAAATTTGCTACGTTTGGAAACACCCTGTGCTCTAATTCAGAGGGCCACCACCTGAAGCAAATTAACTTTCAACAACACATGTGGTTCCATTACGATTATGTTATTATGGTTTACGGGGGAAAACATAAAATTTCTGTGATATGTTTTCTTACATTCATTGTTAGGAGATGAAACGATATTTTGTACTAAGAGTATGGGGGATGATTTTTACAGAGGACAATGAAATGAGATGGGGATGGATTAGGGACGAGAGGATGGAGAGAAGCAACACATAAATTATATGCGATTTACATTCGATGCTATTTTTTTCTTCTTTAAGATTTTAAATTTTTGTAATTTTCTTTACTATTTCAATATTCGATTTTTGTTTAAGTGCGCTAGTCTACATTTATTTTTTATTTTATTTTTTTCTGTTTTTTTTCTCTGGTACATCCACAGCAAATTCATTATAAAATGCACGAATAATGCGAGAAAACTAGAAAAATAAAAGCGCATTCTATAGAGGCCGGCACTCGATATTTGAGGTTTAGAATTTCTTTTAAAAATTTTATTTATAATTTTTTTTTATTTTGTCGAATCTCAGACTGTTTTTGAGGCCATTCTGTAGAAAATCGTCCGCAGAGGCACTAAGCGATAAAAAAAAGCTAAATAAAAGCACTTAAAAATGCTTTCTTCTAAGTTTTACTAAAGTGAAAGGCTTAATTCCATTCAACAATAAAAAGAACATCGTTGAAGAAAAATAAAAAATTTAATTTAAGAACATAGACCCGCGAAATTTCATCACAATTTCTATTGACATGAATGGAAGACGTCTTCTGCCAGAATGACCACACATAGCTACGATTATTTCATTTTATATTATATATATATAAGTGTTATTAAACGTAGACCAAAAAAATATTTATTTTTTATCCACTTATCTATGAAATTTTAACTTTGAAATTACTAACACCATCACCAAGAGTTGTTTCCAGTTTTAATGGTTTCGATTCCATATTTGTTGTGTTATTATATATTCGTAAGATTTTTTTACGGGTAGGTGGTGGTTTTGTTGGTGCTGGTGGAAGATTTGGAAGGCTACAAGGTTTTTTTAAGTATTTATAAACACTATCAACTCGCTCTATAAGGCGTTTTGAATATTTTGTTGCTGTACGATCAACAATTGATGGAGATTTTATACAATCATCGCCTCCAAATTCACAGACCTATAAAAGGAGTTTTATTGGTGAAATAGTTTTTTTATACTTTTATGTTTATATAAATATTTAGAAAAAACATTTAAAATAATTCTTGTCTTATGAGTCAATCGTTTCAAATAGTCAAAACCTTATTTTAGACCATTTGTATAAGGCAGTTGGTCTAAAGATTGTATACGACTCATCTACTTTACCCTAACTAACTTCTCCCAACTTTAGACCAATTTCACATATACAATTTAAGAATATTATAAATATTTCTTGAAATCCAATATTATCCTCACAAAAATCTCCTACCACACACTTCTTACTCACCCTGTAATGGTGTAATATTCCAGCGTCTGCTGGGACATTAAGAGAACCCTTTCCAGGAACAAATTCCCAAACAAAATGATTCCCAGCTTCCACTACCGCCTCAGGCCGGCAAATGTATTTAGATCGTTGTTTCTGTGGATGCAATTTAGATCGTCTAAAAATACGTCTAAATCAGTTCTATGTTCAGGCACTTATTTTCTTATCTGTGATTTATACCTTCGTGTTTTTCGTTGAGTTAATAATGCTGCACGAAGAGCTGCATTACTTGAGTGGCTGCCATACACCAACGGATCATCAGCAAATTGTAGATAGAAAAATGCATTCTGGAATGAATACGCTCCAGTGTTTCTATTGCTGTACTTTCTCGTTAGCCAGCTGTCCCACCAAAAAAAAGAGAGAAAAATTATACAAAACTAAAGAGCAAACAGATGGGAATATATCACCTCATCAATGCTGTTAGGGTATCATTGTGGCGAGGAATTATAAACTCATCTAAATCTATAAGCGCCAAATGCGAGTATCTGTACATATTCCTATACAAACAGTCGTTCAGAGCAGCAAATAAACCTTCGGTCCTAATTTCTTTCTGTGACCGCATCCTTAGGCTCCAAGGCAAAATACTAACCGTCGGTTTGTTGTACGAAGCATCAAATTTCCTAGATGAACCCTTCGAGTCATTCCTCGAAACAGCATTGAAAGTGTCATATTCATCGACCACTGTCAGATTCCCAGGTATATCACCATCGATGTAGTGATTAAGAATGCAAGATGCATGCGACCCTAACGTGTGATTATAGAAGGTGAAATGTGATATACCCAACAGGGCGTTCAATTCAAGGAACTCCAATAGGTATAACGCTTGATCATAGTTAAAATGAAATGGTTTGACGCAAATGGCAATTTTCTCTGGTATCTGATCCGTGGGTGAACCAGTACGATTGACAAAATCATTATCTTGGTCTGTATTTCGTACAAGCAACACATTTCCTGGTGGAGCTCGAAGTTTACTGACAACACTTACTGCATGTGGAATGTCCAGTCCAGGTGCTCGTAATGGACACAAAATGAAACACGCGCTGTACTTAAGGTTCCAGTTCTCTCGAATGACCTGGTGATGAGAAGAACACCATAAAAATCACATGTTATCAAGGTTAAAAAGGGGGGCGCACTAATTATAGAATCAATGTCATTGCGGTGAAAGGTAAATGATGCAATATAATAATTGATGTATTGATTTTTCCAGGCAATATTAACTCCGGGTACTTACCTTAACCCGTGCCATTACAGTTGCAGAGTAGTACTTGATTTTATTATTCGGATCCTTGTATGGATACCAAAAGCGGCACCAAACTCTTTCAGGTCCACGTGTTTTTGTTGCTCCAATAACTCGAACCATTTTACCATCACGTCTATCATAATAGGCCGAAAAGACGAAAAATTTGAATCGAGTTCCGTTGACAATTTGCCAGGAACCATCTGTTGGTTGGCTTCCAATTGGATAATGTGGTAGAGTTTGTTCAAGTTTTGTTGGAAGCAAATGTCCCCAGGGTATTGATGGACCATTTCCTACACCACCACTCCCACCATTACCAGTATTTACAAAATCTGATGCTACTGGAATACCGACAGATAAACGATCTGGAATTATAAGAGGATTTGGTTAGGTTGCTAGGCACTAGAGATCGATTTTATACACTTACCAGAAATTTTTAATTTATTGTCACTTCGAAACTGAAATATTCCTAGCTTATTATTATCACCCATAAGAAGGCTGCCATCGAGTAAATCATAGTCTTCCTGGAAATGGACAAAAAATTGAGATCTAGGATTGGAACGATTTTTTAAATAGGGAGGGGAGGAATTGGGTTTTTTTGGAACCGAAGTTTGAAATCTACTACTTTGAACTCTCTTAAAGTTTTGTGTTTGTAGCTCATACAGTTTCCTTTTATCTCAATAATATCAGATTGATCCTAATGCTCTAAGGACAGTGGTCAGAATGCTCTAAGAACAGTGGTCTCATATAACAGGCTCATAAGGACCTTCACGAAATCATGAAATCTAACTTTACATTTACTAGAGCTGAGCCCTATCCATGAGGAGGTTTCTGCGGAACACCTGAAAATGTTAAGGAATATTGAGGTTTTGAAGGTATAGAGAAAAAGCATCGTTGTAAGGAATACATCCCAGGGCTAAGATACAGGAAGAAAGACATTGAATAGGAATTTCTCAAATTTAATAGAACCAAAACGGCGAACCAATAGACCTGGGTTTCATTAGCTTGTTGGTTTCTTTTAATTATATTTTTATATTTTATACAAATTGTCATGAATTTCATTTTCAAGCCAACTGTTTTTTTTTATTTGAGACCAAGACACTGATCCCATTAAATCCAATAAATTAAATCTCAAATTTCTTATGCAACAATTTTTTTTTTTTTAAATCAATTTTCTACTTACCTTAACATTGTCATAGTCTGGCATAGAATCACCCAGACGTCCGGCAAGATTGCTGTGTCGTAGAATCACGACTCCACCGTGGCTTTTGTCATCGATCATGAACAGCTAAAACAACAAAAACAACAACAAACCTATGAATTTAAAAACATCCTATCTACTGTTGCTATTGCTAGAGACTATACGTAAATATGTCAAAAGAAATTTCAAACTTTTTAACTCGTTTCTCTTTTACTACCAATTTACCTCAGTTAAAATGATTAAGCCGAATACAGCAAAAAATGCGATGACAATTAGGAAACTCATTCCGGCACGTTCTCGTGCTCCCCAGGTGCTCCTTTTCGACCGTTTACTACGAGAATGGTGGGTATGATGAAGACTAGTAGAACCTGATGGTGGTGTCGTCAAAGAAGAAGTCGTAGACGACGTTGAATACAAAGATTTGGTGGATGAGGCCATAGAATGGGACGGGTAGGCGACTGTTGATGATGGTGGCGTTGCAGTACTGGATTTTGTTGAATTTAATCCTTCAGGTGTCTTGAAGGAGCCCCCCGATTTTTTATTTGGGGGGCTCCCGCTCAAATACATTTTAATGGTATAATTTTGAACAAAATATCACCA
>QYTT01076402.1:17272-29678 GCA_006980735.1 Dasypogon diadema
TGGAATACCGACAGATAAACGATCTGGAATTATAAGAGGATTTGGTTAGGTTGCTAGGCACTAGAGATCGATTTTATACACTTACCAGAAATTTTTAATTTATTGTCACTTCGAAACTGAAATATTCCTAGCTTATTATTATCACCCATAAGAAGGCTGCCATCGAGTAAATCATAGTCTTCCTGAAAATGGACAAAAGATTGAGATCTAGGACTGGAACGATTTTTGAATAAGGAGGGGAGAAACTCGATTTTTGTGGAACCCAAGTGATGGAAGGTTTCATGCAATTATAAGTGGTCATTAATTTGGATTGGTTTTATCGTTTCGAACTTCCAAACCTAACAACACTGGAAGTCTTTCAAGAGGTTCACTCATCTGAATTGCGGAAAATCGCAAGCCGAAGACAAAATTGGCATGAATCTGCATGAAACCACTAGTCGAAAACCCACGCAATGCCTTTTTAGATTTTTAATTGGAGATTCATACATTCGCAGTACTAATACTGAAGTCTGCCTTATGGTCATTAAGTTTTAAACGTTGTCAACTCCTATAAACTTCAGTCAAAGTGGCTCTAGGATAATCAGAATGCTCTAAGGACACTGGTCTCATATAACAGGCTCATAAGGACCTTTATGGAATCATGAAATCTGACTTTGCATTTACTGGAGCTGAGCCCTATCCTGAGGAGGTTTCTGTGGACCACCTGAAAATGTTAAGGAATGTTGAGGTTTTGAAGGTATAGAGAAAAGGCATCGTTGTAAGGAATACATCCCAGAACTAAGATACAGGAAGAAAGACATTGAATAGGAATTTCTCAAGTCTAATAGAACCAAAACGGCGGACCAATAGATCTGGGTTTCGTTAGAAGCGCTACTACGCAGAACTTGTTTGTTTCTTTTATTTATTTTTTTATATTTTACACAGATTGTCATGAATTTCATTTTCAAGCCAACTTTTTTTTTTTATTTGAGACCAAGACACTGATCCCATTAAATCCAATAAATTAAATCTTAAATTTCTTATACAACAATTTTTTGTTTAAATCAATTTTCTACTTACCTTAACATTGTCATAGTCTGGCATAGAATCACCCAGACGTCCGGCAAGATTGCTGTGTCGTAGAATCACAACTCCGCCGTGGCTTTTGTCATCGATCATGAACAGCTAAAACAACAAAAACAACAACAAACCTATGAATTTAAAAACATCTCCATCTACTGTTGCTATTGCTATATAAGTACTATACGTAAATATGCCAAAAGAAATTTTAAACTTTTTAACTCGTTTCTCTTTTACTACCAATTTACCTCAGTTAAAATGATTAAGCCGAATACAGCAAAAAATGCGATGACAATTAGGAAACTCATTCCGGCACGTTCTCGTGCTCCCCAGGTGCTCCTTTTCGACCGTTTACTACGAGAATGGTGGGTATGATGAAGACTAGTAGAACCTGATGGTGGTGTCGTCAAAGAAGAAGTCGTAGACGACGTTGAATACAAAGATTTGGTGGATGAGGCCATAGAATGGGACGGGTAGGCGACTGTTGATGATGGTGGCGTTGCAGTACTGGATTTTGTTGAATTTAATCCTTCAGGTGTCTTGAAGGAGCCCCCCGATTTTTTATTTGGGGGGCTCCCGCTCAAATACATTTTAATGGTATAATTTTGAACAAAATATCACCAGCAATAACACTCAGCAAACCTGCAACATTTCTGTCAACCTTACAAACATTTCTCTATCGTCACTTATAATGCAATTCAAGAATTTTCACTGACTTCCTTGTAAACCTTCGACTGATGGAAGAAATTTTTTCACAGATATTCTCCTAAAACATTAATAAAATTGGATTAATTTGGCACTTAATCACTTCACTCCAGACACAACAAATTCATCCGAGGGTAGGAAGTATTACACCGAACGAGGACGAATGGGAAGAGTTTGACACTTGAGCAACTCGCAGTTCGTTGAAAGGAGGATTGCTGCAGGAGAACAATTCTTCGCTTGAGAAAAATCAATTTCTAACCTCAAAATGTTTTTGAGGCACCATCACAGAAACAAACAAGGATTTATCATGTTTAGACACTAGTAACCATGCGGGACGCATCCAAACTAGCTTCCGATACACTTTCATGTCAACAATTGTGTTTAGTCAATAACACTTAGTCCTTTTTCATTGTCATTCATAGGTACTGAAACACTATTCTTCCTGTGGGATATAAACAGGGATTTTCCCATATACGCACCATATATGATTTGTTTTCCGCGACTGCTATTACGAATAAATCGTGCAACAAACCGGATCCTTTTTTTCCTTTTTGTTAGAGACAACCAACAACGATATCACGAGTAGGTGACATGCGCACTTCTTTATCCAGAATGGTGGACATCACCTGCTCCTTAGGCAGTGAATCGTTAAAACTTCCCAAAATTTCTTTTGTATTACCGTTCACTTGGAAATGATGACCGTGAAAATGGGGTCGTTATCTTGCATAATTTATTTGCGCGGTCTTTGAATGTCTGCCAACCACCACGGCTGCACTACTACCTGTCTACCTGGCTGGATGGCTAAATACCTTAAAGAGTTTTAGATTGGATTTCTCTATTTTAATACGAATGCTATCAATTTAATTAGACGAACTGTTGCTTTCCATTGCACGCAAAGGATTTATTTATTAAAACTGTGAAGTTCGAAATTTTCGTAGAACTCATCCGCGACAGGGGGAATGGGTATAATTGTAAATACTTTTCCATTCCAATTCGATTAATGCCAAGAATGATTCTATTTTTGTCTTGTTTGAAAAATGGTAAACACCAAATACTGAAAATTTGATGAGCCTGCAGTTTTGTGTAAACCTTTCTGATTGTGAGGGAATTTATTTGTTTGTCTGTTTAACAAATTCAGAGGTTCGGATTTGTTTTGCTGGCACTCTAGTAAATGAATGCTATTTGCTGTGAATGATGGAATTTTTCTACAACAAAATATATTTGTTTAGAGGATAATTAATTCAAATATTATATGAAAACTGGTAAATTACATCATTTGAGTATAGCTTGATTTTGGAACGTTAAAGTGGATGTGTAAATTCTTAAAGGAAAGAACAGGATCTTTATGCGATTCCGTGCTCTCTCTTTAATATTTGTAGTCGAACGGCGCGAGATAGTCTTCCCGGTATGCTGATCCTACCCATGGATCAACAGGAAAGATATATTTGATTTTTCTGAGCTGTAGTCCGTGCCGTTGGGACATACTATTCAAGATAAAATGTTGCTGGCAAAAACAATCAATATTTACAATATTCATAGGCATATAAGGTACCTTCGATAATGTCATTCCTTATAAAATAATCAAGATGTTGTAGAACCATGAAATAAGACCCATCTGTCAGGAAATGGATTTCTCATATACTTGGCAAAGGGACGATTTATTCGGATCTCGGAGGTGAGTGAAGAGAAAAATTCTCAGGAGGACCGCTCAGGGGTGGCAATTGACCTTTGTGATGCGAAACCCTCTATGTTTACTTGCAGAGAATCATCTTTACAGAGAGGTTTGCTATAGGGACGATCTCATCTGTAGGTATTCTATGAGAAAGAGTTGCGTAGTCTGATTGAAAGCGGTAACCAATTGGTTGCCAATTGGGCAGATGATTTCGATCTCACCATTAATACTCGGAAAATGGAGCTTAGCCTCTCTAACGTATTAGTTCCATTCTTTTGAAACTACAGGAGGAAATAAATTACCTGGGGATTCTTATTGATAAAAAACTAAACTGAACACCACACTTGGAGACAAGGGCGGTGAAGGCTTATAGATTTTATCAACCAGCCGGGGAGTATTGGATAAGAATTAAGGACTCAAATCGCGGATCTAGCACATTCCACAGATGTGGTATGACTTGCATCTGAACACGTGCTGCACGGCAGTGGCAATTTCCTCGATGGTGTGCATATTCTTTTTTCCAACAATACGAGGTACTTTCTTCTGACATTCTAGGCAGCTAATTAATAACTGTTGGACGCACCTCCGGCCTGTACTCTACCAGTTAATTATTGAAGTGTTGCGGGGTGCTACCTCTACTTTTAACACAAATAATGATCATCAGGTATTAGTTCCCTTTGTGTTCGAGCTAAAAATCCCACCAAAAGAGGATTGGAAATCTCATTCTCATCCCCTCTAAAAGCCAGGCTTCCCAATTCGGGTAAAGTCCTGAGTAGTTCTGAGTTCTGTGGCTCCAAACGGGTCCGGGTGTTAAGGCAATATTATTGTTCTTGCACAGTTTTTCAAATGGCAGACTTCTTGGTGTAACTTTCTACCTGACGAATTTCACAAGCTTCCATAATTCAATCGAAGGAGAAGGATCTACGAAATCGTTGGCTTGGTAGTATTCGTTGGTCTCCAGATTTATGTAGAAAAAATTTAACCCCAACGAAATAGGGGCTAGTCATCATTAGATGTAATTTCTCTAATATATCAGCAGGATTATCATGTCAGGAATAAGAATGCTCCTCAGTTGCCTGTAAGGCTCACAACCTAGCTAGAGGCTCTCCAACATTCAGTGCTGGTATTTTGGTATAAGTGGGTTTTATCAGGTATGCTGACGTTCACTATTTTGAGGTTTACAACAGCGCTAGCTTGATTAAGAACGATTTTAATTCCACTTAGAGGAAGAATGGTGTTTATTAACAGCTGCAGCCAATCGAACAAGTCCTTGTTCTCGAATGAATTCTTTGCGAATCGAAAATCTACGAGCCACAGGCACCAAGAAAATTTATTTTAGATTTATTTTTCCTGATGGTATTACAGATTACCTTTTACTCTTCCTGGTGATTTCCTGGAAGTGCTAAATGCATCTTCATGTGATTGCAGTTCATGATAATAGCAAGGCAGATACAGAAAGGATTCATTATAGGAAATATTTGAAAGAGGAAAACCCCTTAGTGTATTTACTGAAACTTACACCAAATCTGAATTATTTCCAAATAGCTCTCAACAATAAATTCTATTTTCACTACATTCAAAGCCCCTAAAATAATTCCAAAAAGGACCAGAGAGAACGCTTTATTGAACGCGCCTCTTCTCCTAAAACAGCTCCATTTATCGCTATTAGCATTCCATATCCCAACACATTGAGCAAGTCCATTTCCCTTAAGCCTATCCTTTGATAGCACAAAGATTTCATCACCAGAGAAAAATCTTTTCTGATTTTCCGGCATTCATTTCATCTAACAAATAAGGGAAGCACCACACCAAAAAGACAAGAAGACCTGAGAATCTATTCTCCCTTCTAGGAAAAAAAAAATATTCACAGATTTATTTAGTACGGGGCTTTATGGTAAAAAATTTATCGCCCATTTTGATTTAAAAAGAAAAAATGTCCAAACCGAAAGTTATCTGAGGACATTCGTCTCTGTATATGGAAGGGCTGGACCGGGTCCCATGCAATGGGAATGGTGAACTGAACTGATTTGTTGGCATTTATCCTCATCCTTTCCTCAATATTTTTGGAAATCACTGCTGGACCTTCTTCTATCCATGCTTGGATAGATATAAACGAGATAAATTTATGGGAAGTCATTTAGTTTTATTAGAATATTAAAAGCTGAAGAAGACTCTGATGAAATGTTGCTATCGGTGGCCCCTTTTGATCCCTTGCGGAACTCTGATTCTTATCAAATTTGCTGGTAGAGGAAGGGGTCAAAAATTGTATTTGACCTGAATGACTTTTTCACAGCTTGAAATATTGAAAAACGGTCCTGTGCATGTTTTATTTTTAGAATGGGATGGAATGGGGGGTGGACACAATTTCATACTTATTGTATTGATTATAGTACCCTGGAAACAGAGATATATATATTTTTTTCTCTACTTCCTGGAAGTTTATAGCAATTTTTAGAAGGGTTCTATTTCGTATGGCCCTCAGAAATTTTTCTTTCGATTTACTACTTAACAACAGAAAAAGAAATTCTTTCTCAAAGATTTCTGTCAATATTTTCCCTGATATCACCCTTTCTTTATCAATACATTCTTCCTTAAGTTTCTCCTTTTCTATACAAAAACTTTTAGATAGAACGAAATTATTTTTGACGTTTTTTTTTAAATTCGATTACAGTTGTGACGAAGGGACAAAACTGTGGACAAAAACTGAATAATAAGCTTGCAGAAAAGATTACACAACCCCCAAAATGGTAGAGGGAAACAAAATAATATAATTGATAAGTTTGTGGACATCTAAATGGAACTTATGAGATAAAAGTTTTGTCCTTTCTGCACCAGATTCTATAGAAAAGTAATTTTCTAGGATGTGTGGTGGCATGGTCCAGTTGTTTTGCTTTATTGGAACATTCGGGAGGCTTCAATAGATTTAATTAATTAAGACTTTGGTCACTTTTCAATTCCAGGGGATATGGTAACCAGAAAAGACAATATGGGACCATTTTATTGAATGTGGATGAGGAAATTAGAGCAGATGTATCTTTGGTATTGTGCAGGAAATATGTTGGATGACCTTGCGAAAAAAGGATCCATATTATATAGGGGGGGAAATTTAGATATTCATAAATAGGTATTTTGAATATTATGTGACTATATGCATTATGGTTCTGGACCTTGGAATAATAAACTGTAGCGGGGTATCTTTTACGAAGAACGAATTTGTAGACACATCTATGTTCCTTCTGGCTCTACGTTCACAGGCTTTAGAAATGGTAGAGAGAAGACCTTTATTTGAATATAGAAACTGATGGTCTCGAATTTTTAAAGTTTTCACATATAAATCCTGATTGTTTTTCAATTCACCAAGGTTAACATCATTACGTAAATATTTCAATCACTTCTGCACTACAAACATTAAAAATTTCCATTAAATTTAGTAAGGAAAATTCCCGCTTAAACGACGTAAATTATTCACTATCACTTATCACTTTATTTTCAACAGGTGAAGCAGCAAACTACTCTCAGACTCCTCCAATTAATTCTTACAATAATTTCACCAATTCACTTCTTCTTTTCACGCAATAAACTTTTTCAATTTAACAACAAATCCACTTTCATTCACGGGAATCAATGAAATCTTTTTAAATTCTCTCCAAAAAATTATTTCTCATCAATTCCAATTTCATTTCGGTGATAATTTAATGAATCGTTTATCAGTGGGACCACATTAAAACGCCCAAAACATTTTACATCATCGAAATGTGCAGTAATTCACTGTTTCGTCGAAACATGCAAAAGTAAATAAATTGAGATGGATTTTTTTTTTTTGCTGTAAGATTAACTTTTTTCAGTAGCAGATAAAATTATGTTGATGGGGTTATCAGTACAAGGCGTGCCTTTCGGAATGGGAAAATAAAACAGAAAAATACACTTTTCAGAAATTGTGTTTAATCTGAAATGAATTTAATTTGTGTGATGTAACGTAAGTATATATAGAATATGTTAAACTGTTATACGCAGCTTTATCAGTTGTGAAGCAGCATAAAAACCTTAGTTATCTTAGTTCTAACGTTTTATTGTAATTAACATTACTTTTTTTTCCTTTTATAAGAAGAAGCATTTATATCAATTCAAAATAATACATCGGGGCGTATAACAGTTATAACGCTAAGTAAGATTTACAAACGCTTTGTGTTATACATTGTGTTACCTCAAAGATAAAGTCTTTCTAAGCAGTATTAGCTGTAGTTGGACATGAATATGCATTTATAATAACCACAAAAGATTTTAATGCTGATTTACTTAACAATAATTCAGTTATTAATAATTTTAGAATTTGTTTACAAACATTTAATCTCACTGTAATGAATTCTAATCCCATTCCTTCCATAAGTAATTCATCGGACTGATAGATTTCTTAACAGTTGATGATGTTGAACTAGTACGTTTTTAGCCAGCTCTCTTTTTCAAACTTCTCGTGAGGTGACCTAATTTTTTTTATGATTTTGGAATCAAGACGGTCTATTCGCGGACGCTTCTGGACTGCAAATGGATAGTATTTACTCTCCTGTAACTGTACGTCGTAATGTCGCATGCCTAACCACCTTTTATCGCTATTGATATTGTACTAACGAAACCTCTGGTCTGATTCCTTGCAGTTTGGTTCCTACGCGTGATACCCGCGCAACGAGCCATCTTCACCCTTTTGTCATTGAGAAGGGACCCAACAGAACAGTTTCGAAAATCTTTCTTGAGCCAAACCGTATGACTTTCTGTTTTTCCTGTTGACTATAGGCCGCAGTCCACAAGGATCTATCTTGGGACCTGTATTATTCCGAATTTTCATCAATGACATAAATTTTACTATTATTTTCTGCAGTTAACCCCTATATGTCGATGACTTACAACTATATATCTCCCGATCCAAGGACTTAGTGTAAGATCTAGGAAAATGCTTTTGGCCTGAATGAAAATCCTGTGATCGTCTTTCAAAATACGCAACTGCAAACACTTGACTACGGATTTTTGCAGGTAGGATGTGGGAAGAGTAACTGGTTTCTAATCATCATAGCAGCGGCAGGGCGAGTTGATCATTACAACAATTTTTGCAGGGTGTGCATTGAAGTGGTTGTGACACGAAGCCTAGATTTTATCAAAGGCATCGAACCTCTGCTAGCGATTAGTGTAAAATATATGCGCATATAATATCTGGACAAATCATCTAGCAATCTCATTTGGATCCTTCCTTTTTCGATTTATAATGGCACCAGTAATTCCAATACATACAGTCCTTTCCACCCATATCCAAATATAGTTGTAATGGCTTCTAGTGATTAGTCCGTTGTCAACAGAAACACCTGTAAAGTTTAGTGGACATCGATGGGATTCAAATTCGGGACCTCTTGAGCCATGAGCCAGTACGTTATCAACGAAGATATCGATACTTTTTCTCCTTTTATAATAACAGAAAATATGGAGAACTTGGTCTGCATTCTTTATCCCGTTCATGAATCTTCCTTGAAATTTCAAATTCATATCAAAAACGATCAGATCCCCATTATAGTTGATTTGTAGTTGACTACCCGACAATGATCATGTCTCCTTGTTCACAACTAACTCACCCAAAATTAAGTGTACGGACGTTTTAATATCATATCTGTTCCATCATTCCAAAGTGGGATAAAATCCGATATCCTTTCCTTTATAGTGTTAATTGTCTCTGCAAGCTTTACTTTCCAACTGCATGACATCACCCATAACCAGATTCCTGAAATATCTTCCCATCCACGGTCGACCAAGTACCCAGAGGACATAGCACTCCGCCAGCTAAAGTGCCACTGATACAAGCCTCGAAGGAACTTGTACACCCAGCGAATATTCCATTTCCAATCGAAATCCAGAGCTCGTTGAACACAAGAACAAAAGTGTGAAATTGTCGGCTGTTATCAGCGAATTAATGGGATTTCCGAGGAGTCCTCCAGCAGACGGAAGGATTCAAGCTGCGGTGCAGCTTTGTCTGTTTTATTATCAAAATTCTTCTTATCTCGAACAAAAGATATGGGGTATGTGCGGCCAACTGAAATGGGGGTTGATTTGCGGAATATAAGTGAGTTGTTCAACCTGCCAATGGAAATTGCTCTGGAGTTCAGAGACTATGTGTCACCATCACCATCACCCCGGCACACAGAAAGGGGTTGCTCAGAGATTTCAGACGCTTACGCTTTCTGTCGTGAGATCACAGGCTTATCTATTGATTTATGTATTAATTAGGATGGAATTAATTAGCGACGCATAATCAATCTAATTACGATATTCATTGGAGCAATTTTGGGGTGATTTTTCATAACTTGGCTCGCTCGGTGTACCCTTTCAGTTGGCCGTACAAAAGCAGTAACCTGACTGCGCCAAAGACCATAATTCTCACCCAGAATTGATTGCTATTTAAATTAAATGAAACCAGAAATGGAAATTATCAATTGCATTGCAGGAATGCGGCCGGCAGTGTTGAAAATTAAAGCAATTATGGGAATGGTGTTGTTTTGCTATCGCAAAGTCAATCGAAACCCCATTACACCGCTAATGGGCTGAAATTGATTTTTTGCTGCTGCTGCTGCTGCTGTACTCTGACCCTGCAGCCCTGCAGCCCTACAGCCCTACAGCCTTACAGCCCCGCAATTTGCGGTAAATGGGTGGCTTTTTTGAATTTCATGTTTTTAAAAAGTCCTTAGTTAATGTAATTATAGAATTAATTTGTGGCAATTAAAGTGCTAAAAGGTAAAATTTAGCCACTCTTTTGTCTTTGGTTGGGATAAATTGGCGTGCAGGAATTTTTGTGTAACATTTGACGAACAATTGCAGCAAATGAGGCTTGTTAACATTTATAGGCTTATTAAAAGCTGTTCTGATGGTAATTAATTTTTTGTCGCGGTTTATTGGCTTCCTTTTGTATTTTACTTTAATAAAATTACAAAGGAAGAACAGGTAATATTTTGATGGGTAATAATTGTGAATGTTATAATAGCACTCTGGTGATTTGTTGATTTTAGTTATTGCGTCCCACAAGAATCCATCCTTGGGCCTTCAGTGCTTTTTTTACTCATTGATTATCCTGCTCTTATTTTTGATGATACCGAGAAAAATTTTGCGTCAACGATGTTGAAATTTATTCCAGGCAGAGATATATCCTTTGTTGTGGAAATGGGTAAAGAAACCCGGTCAAAAGATGAAAAGTATGAAAAGAATTATGTAACTAACTAAAGGTTTCAATAGGAAGTAACTTGGTAGTCCTTAAGACTACCAAGAGGGACTATAAGAGGGAATTTATCTTTGAAGTGATGGTCGCAAGAATGAACTCAACATTTATTGATGAACCCGATAACTATGAAGCAGCCCGATGTCGATGAAACAGCCCAAAATCTATGGTCCATCCATGAAGCAACTCGCTTTTACATGCAATCAAACATCCAGAAGTCCACAAAGCAACTTGATGCCCACGAAGCAGTTTAGCATCTACGAAGTGGCCCAACGTCTATGAAGCAGCCTGATAAGAGACTCAAAATCCTGCAACTTACAATATTTATGAAGAAAGAGTTGAGTTCTTTATTTGCAACTCTAATTAACCCAGCAATTACTACATAAAACTTGGAGCTAACCCTCTGGAACAGTAATGTAGTATAGAGTAGTTGTGGACAAACTAGGGCTAATGTCTTAATTCTATTTATGAAAGTTTTTTTTTTAAATGAAATAGTTTCATAAACTTAAGAAAAAAACGAGCAATCGTTAAAACTAATTTACGCCAAACAATATGGGGTCTTCTATAGTTTCCAGGAATTGGTCGCACATGTGTTCTACGACACCAATAGAAAAACAAAATTGTAACATAATTTTCTAGTTCTTTCCTTATCTTATCCAAAGTTAAAAGCCGCTTCACAATTCCTGATATAAAACGATCACGAACAAAATTAGGATCTACTTAAATTTCTAAAAGAGTCCTTCGGTAAACAAAAAGCTTTGTAAGGTTCACTGGTAAGACCTATTCTGTCTCATATGGTTTCAATTAATCAGTGAGTTAAGCTATCCTCTCAGTACCATAACGACGTTCTTATACTCTTCAAAACACATCCTCCAGGGATAATCTGAAATACATGATTTCCAAAATTTTCGCGTATTTCAAGAAGTTATAAACTCCTCCGCCTAGCAACAAATCCACAAAATAAATTGCTCCCATAACTTTTCACCGGCCAAAATAAATCAAAGGAAAGTAAACACTTTCGAAAACAAAAACCAACAGCAGCTTGGTCTCATTACTCTTAAACGACTTCCCTTTATTCCGTAGGTGCCAGAGCCGCGGTAGAACGTAGAAACAATGGCAGCACCAACATGTACAAGAGTTATAGGTGCGGAATTCTTCAGGGAAGGTGTTATTTTGCCAACGAGTGGAAAACATGAAAAGGCAAAGCATATCGGACTTGATGCTGATAATTGCTGCAATTGTGAACAATGAACATAAATATGAGCCTATTCCGCAGCACACGGGTTCCCCGGTGATTTACTTTTATGCTGGAAATTGACGAGAAGAAAACTTGCTGACTGCAAGGAGGTTCGTTGGTTGTCTTCCCACAGGTATGGGATTTTCTTGGGACGATATGTATTTTTTTTGTTCGCTAGTTACCTTAGTAGAAGGATTGACCATCTTTTTACAGTTTTTTGTGGATTTAACCAGGTTCAATTGCATCTTGAACATTTCTCTGGCGGCGCATTAACCCAAAATGATATGTGGGTACGGAAGAAACTCCCACAACATCCAAATGGTCATTAGTTAAACCTAATATCCTTGTCGATCTCAATCTAATCTTATTATAAATGATGTCTGTTCAATCAATCAATGTTGTAGTCAGACTGAAGGAGCGGATGGTAGTGGCGGTGGTGGTGGTGGTGATGGGGTAATCGTATTGCACATATCGAAACGATTCAAAC
>QYTT01076405.1:0-15274 GCA_006980735.1 Dasypogon diadema
ATTGTGATAAATTTGTAAAGTATGCTTCGCTCATGCCTTAAACTAATGAAAAAAAATAAAAATGCAACTAGCTGCACCCCTAGGTACTTTAGGTACTTGCAGATATCACTATAAAAAAAGGGATTACTAGAGTCTGCAAATATGTTGTATGAAGAAATCAAATATAATTGAATTCTCTAAGAGGATAATGATCTGTATGTATGTATTTATATTACCTGGCAATTTTAAATATTATAGGTTAAAACTTCAGCACGACTAATTGAATTCAAATCTTATATTTGCGGAGGTTGTTCTTCAATGCAGCATATACAGGGTGTCCAGTTAAAGTGACCAAGCAGTGAGAGAAGATAAACCAAAAATCCCAACGGTTTCCGAGATAACGGCACTTGAATGAGTTTTGGTTGCCTTTGGAATGAATGGTAAGAGTGCTTGACCGGCAACGGAGAAGTCGTTGGTTCAAATCTAAGATCAACTGATGTTTTTTATATTGTTTCAGCCTTGATTTTGCGGGGTGACTTTTTCGCGAATTACCTCCGGCATCGAATCTAAGAAATTTTCAAAAAGTTGGGCTGCAGTTCCTCGTACCACATGCGCTCCACAAGCATTTTTAGGTTTTTAGTAGTAGACGGCCTGCTTTTGTTGACATGCTGTTTTGTAATCTTCCAGAGGTTCTCTATTGGGTTCAGGACAGGACTGTAGTCTGGCGATGTGAGGGTGGGAATACAGATTTATTGCAGATATTTTACTACTTGTATTAAAGGAACAGGACTTTTTTAATAAAAGGGTTGTACGTGAAATACTCGCGGTTATTAGGAATGACTGAAAAAGTATTCTTAACTTTTTAGATTTGTGATAAGGAGCGGTGTCTTCTTGAAGGATGACGTCATCATGTTTAGAAATTATTGTAATATATTTTTATAGCTTTTTACATTGCCATATCTTTTATTATATGTAATCGTCCAGTGAAAAAAACGTTCCCAACCCAAAGCATTAGACTGGACGAATGCTTTAGTTTTCTTTGTACATTCTTCCTTGAACCGCTCAATCTTTCTACGACGAACGTATTGCCGCCCATCAGATCCGATTAAATTAATTCTCATCTGAGAAAATTACCCTTTACCAATCCGTATCAATCTAGTTGTGGTGGATTTTCGGACATGAAAGGCGTTCAGATTTCGTTTCTTTTAGTTAGAAGTGGATTTTCAGCCCGATTTCGCGGTACTGCGCACAGTCTCGACACTAATATTTCCGTTCAACCGTTTCGCGTGAAAAGTCTATTTACTCTATCCGAAGTCTTGATTTTTGGTCTTATTCCTTTTTCACTCGATATTGTTTTATTTTCGCGGTATTTAATCATAATCTGAATCACAGTAGGTTGGTTACACTTCACATCGTTTGCAATTTCAAAGAAGAAAATTCTGCTTCACTTAAATGCACAATTTCTAGTTTCGACTCATCAGGTTATATGAAGTCATTTTGAATGCGAGATGTTACCACTTTGAACTGTTTCTAGTAAATGACCAAAGGAAATCACACACACTTATTGTATACTGAAATAGACGGCCCAATACTCAGCTTGTATTAGTTTAACCAAGCAGTTTTTAATACCACTAAGAAATTCTACCTGTTAGTTTTCATGACCACCAGTGTATAAAAACGCAATACTGTGTAATTTATGCAAAAACTACACGCGTCGTTAACTGCTTTACACTTAAAAAATTCAATTTTTTTTTAAATATTTCGTAAGAAGTACAGCAGGAGACTGAGGGATGATAATTTCGAAGTTGTGGAATAGATTAACTGCAGTTTTTTCATAACTCACGCAGTACTGCGTTTTCCAACACGCCCTAATTATGTATGCGCAGTAGTGTTATAACCCTATTTTGGTGTTTTTATCAGGGGCTAGAATTTTAATTTAATTCCCCTACCCCACCCCACAAGTTTTAGTTTATTGCGAGGAGACCTGTCACTGGACGCCCGCTTGGTCGCTTCAACTAGAACACCCTGTAAAAGCGTTAGATATTTTTTATTCATTTTATAACAGTGTAATAATTGCAGTATCAAAAAATTTTTTATTTCTGTGTAATGCATATCATGCATTCAATTTACCGTAAATTGTTTGTTTTATTGAACACAGTAATTACCTTGCAGGAAATAAGAATTTATCCAAAGTATCTGACAAATCGTCCCAAATTGAAGCAAAATAAGTCGGTTCAGCTCTTGCCACTTTTAATCCGGTTTGAAGCACAGCCAACAAACTTTCAATAGCTAATTTCCAAGTACTAGATGATAAGCATTTATATTTTAAAGACAATGGGAGATGTAGTGCCTATTTAAAAAATATTGTATATTAGTACTATTCAAAATGCATATTTAAACCTTTATAATTTCATGTAGCACGTTATTTTTTACTACAACTTCTTCTGTTGCAGTCTTCTGGTATAATTTCACAGCAACACTAAGAGCTTTTTCTCCAAAGGGAATGTAATTCATCGTAATCCATTCTACAGTCGAGTTATTAGAAAGTACATTTGCTGTTTTAAATGATGCTCCATCGGAATCATTGACTGGAGGAATACAGGCAAATCTACTAAAATGTAGTAGCTGCCGAAAAATATATGGAACCATATCCTTTATAATAGATGAGCTGTGTGTGGCTTCCTTAAAAAATATTATTTTTCTATATTTATTAAAGTTGAATAACAAGTAATTTCGTACTTTTTGAAGTAGTTCCATGCATTCCAAAACACAATCATGCAGCGGTGAGAGGAGGGAATCTGAGTTAGTAGATAAGACATAAGGCATTATATCAATATGAACGGGTATAATTACAGCATTCATTAAAACTGTGCAAAGCTTATCAAAATCCTCCGCAGAAAATCTGTAAAGTATATAAAGGGAAATAAATTATTCCTTCGCTCAAGCTCAAACGTGTCGATTTTTTAGGCTTTTAAATAATTAAATTAAAATACGATGTAAATACATAAACAAATACAATAAATATAAGAAGTAATAATTTATTCAATACTTAGTTTGCTTACCTCCCAGAATAAAGGGGCATTTACAATTCAACGTGAATGACAATGGCGTAGTAAAATTTAATTTGCTTTTCTTAGTCAGTGTAAATTTGTGTATATAAATTTATCCCGATTAAAAAAAGCTAAATTTTACTTTGACGTTATCGTTCATGTTGAATTGTAAATGCCCCTTTATTATAATGTAAAGCTTTTAGTTTTCACCGCATCTCAACTCCCTTTTCCACCTGCTTAAGCTCAAACAATAAAACCAAAGCTTAGTCTTTATGAAACCACAAATAAGCACAGATGTCAAGGCCTAATGCATTGCTTGGGACCAATTTCTGTTCTGCGGATACCAGAAAGAAGAGACAATTTATCAAAAATGTACCTGGCCCAGCGCGTTGAAATTGAATTTTTTTTTGTAATAACCGTAAGTGTAGAAAAGTGAAAAAGGAGTGTTTTCTTTAAAATATGATTTCTAATCACCAAGGGCTAACAAAAAACTCTATGAGAATAAAATTATTAAACTTTTGTAGGGCCGCCACACCATGCTATCCCCTTCGATTCTATGTCTTAGGTCACAGTTCAGTAGTAATTACTACAAACTTACTAGCTAGCAATGCTTATCTTGACTTTAGTTAAATTTTTGTAATTAACTAGAATTGAAAATCCTGCTAAACTGAGTGGTAAGAGTGCTTGACCGGCAATGGAGAGGTCGTTGGTTCAAATCTAAGATCAACGGCTTTTTTTTATACTGTTCCAGCCTTGATTTTGCGGGGTGACTTTGCTAACTACTTCCGAATTACAATTATATTAGTTTGGCGCGCTCAATACCTGGGCGTTGATTAACTACAAGTGGAGTTTTTTCATAACAGGCCCTAATTATGTATGTGCAGTATGTTCTAAGCTTATTTCGGTGTTTTTATCAGGGACTAAAATTTTAATTAAATTCTTCGTTTAATTTCAGTTTAGCTCCAGATGAAAGCATTTCACTTCTAAAAGCTTTTCACACCAGGCGCAAAACTTTTTGATTTAAGAAAGGGTAGCTTCTCTCTAGAAGGGAAACTATTCATTTAATGCCAAAAGAGTTTCACTCCAAAAACATAACTATATTCAAAATGCCAGTTTCTACTCTTATTCTAACATTGCTCCCAAAAGCATTTCACTCAAAGAAAGCAATGACCGCTTTTATATACGTAAGTGAAACTAAACTAGTTTTGTTGTAATTTCTTCGCCTAGTTTTCAGGTACCAGGGCCAATGAAATAACAAGAAAAGAAGCTATAGATGTAGGGGAGAAAAGAATGTAATAATTTTTTTAATGTGATTTTTTTAATTTTTGTTGAGAGAAAATGCGATTTTAGAATCTCGACAGAAAAAATCACGACTTTTGTCACATTTATTTGAAAAAAAAATACATTCCATAAATCTTAACCCTACTAGTTATATCCTAGATGTAGGGTATTATAGCTTTGACCAAACGTTTGTAACGCATAAAAATATTCATAATATACAAAAATAAACTATATTAGCTGTGTTTTTTTGCATCTGATCCGGATCATAGAAAATTTTGAATTGAATTGACCCCTAAACTGCGTATAAGTAGTTGATATTTTCAGAACCTGAAAAATTAATCAAATTGCCATGATTTTGAACCGTAAGAAATGTCAAAATAGAACCTAGAAAATATCGAGTTCACGTTTTGAGGTTTTGAATTGCTCAACCTCATGGCAATCTGATGAATTTTTTTAGATTTCAAAATCGCTGATTATTTGCCTGTCTTTAAGAGGTCAACTTAATTCAAAATTTTCAATGATCGGGATCAGATGCAAAAAAACACAGCTATTGTTATTAGTGGGAGAAGAAAAGAAATCATTTAATAGATGTCCGGTTCTCTGTCTGCCTGTCTGTCTGTCTGCGCTTTATCTCGAGAACGCTTTAAAGTTCATTTTATCTCGAAAGATATCACTAAATTTAAGTTTTTTTGCTCTATATTAAAGAGCTTTAAATAACGTTAAGATTTCCTATAATTGGACATTACAAATAATCATTATTACCAATTACCTTTCCCGAACATGATGAAATAATGCTGGAAATATCTGCACAAGTGCCGTTAGGAAGGCCTGACTTGGGATATGAATCTCTTCAATGGAGTCATTAATTACTTTATTCGCTGGTTTAGTACTTTCTGAACCTATCTTAAGCCATGTTTTCCACGCAATCTGTAATAAAAAAAAAACAAGAAATATTATGTTGTGCAGTACAAAATGTACAATGTACAAAATTGCGTAATTAACTTGCCTAATCAATAATATTAGTTAGATCCCCTGTGCAATTACACAGAAAGCATGGGAAAATATATTGAGCAAAGTAGTGAAATTGAAGTTAGGAGAGAGTGTAAGTGAATAAAGCGTGATCTTCTCGTGTTAGAGAAAAACATAAGAAAAGGAATGACATAGATTAGAAAAAAGGAAGTGGTAGTTATTTCAGAGAGATTCGCGGAAAAACAATGTTGTCTGTAATGGGTTCTTCAAGGAAAAAAATCTTGTTTCGGTCCGGAAAAGATTTGAATGCAAAGCGCATCGGTAGAAATTGCTCACGACACAGCCGTATATACTTGACCATGTGAAAAGCACGGCTCAGAAAGGAAAAGGCGTACTTTGTCAAATATTTGCCCTTGAGCCTAAGCATTTAATAGGTGAAACGCATAGGAACTAATGGCGACAGAAAGTGAAGAGTTACGAAATCCCTGCGCATTTGCACATAAACCCCTTATTACTTTTTTTATTTTTACAAAAGTGTCCACTTCCCCACCACCAGTGGTAGAGTTCCCAGTGATTGTTTTTAGAAGGTAAAACCTACTTTACACTTTATGATTTGATCCAAATCAAAATTTATACATATTAGAATTCATTGCAAATTGCCTTCACATTTGTATACATGACTTGAAGAAAATCATATCTAAAATTCATGTAGAATAAAATAGATTGAAGCTCATTCACGTTAAAGTCTTGCAAGTGAAATCTACAGTCATGCAATTAAAAATATGTATAAAGCCTTGTATATTATGTATGTATATAATATTACCATATTATAATATGACAGCTTCACGGTAAACTAAACTGCCAATCAAGCCCGCGCACACCGACACAGAAGCGGTAGCGGTGACGGTAGTGATTGCGATGGCTACCGCTACCATGTTCAGTGATACTCAGCCCAACGCGATAAAATGCAACATGCAGCGGTCGCAAAATTGAACGCGACAATGACCGTACCGGAGAAGCATATCGCTTACAGTTGGTGATGTTTCATTGAATATCATCTGCCGCGTTATACCGCAACAGCGTCGGGTGCGTCGGACTTTATTCCGCACTCTGGACATGTATTATATAATATCCATGAACCTGAAAATAATTTTTAAAAATTGTTTGGGCTGTGTGAAACAAGTTTATTATATAACACGTAATATAAGGCATTTAGAAGTACACTAAAGCTTGAGTAAATTTTTCCTGGCGCATGATGAAATTCAACGTCAGGCTCATCAATCGAGCTCTAGAACAGTATTCTAAGACTGGAAGTGTTAAATATAAACAGTCGTGTGGTCGAATACCTGTAATCTGCACCAACAAGAATACCAACAAGCTGAAGCGAAAGATGACAAAGAATCTATGCTTATCAACTCGACAAATGAAAACAAGTCAATCGAGCATCGTCAGACTGAAACGAAAGGCTGGAATTGTGACAAGAGCAAAAGTTAGTGTTCCATGTGTTCCGTTATATAAGAAAAGTCAGGCTAAAAGGGCAAAGGTAGGCCGCAAGAAGATCTACAAACAGTTAGTGAAATCAGGCGGAAAATTCGTCATTATGGATGATGAAATTTATGTTCCCTGTGACTACAGCCAGATTTCATGCAAACAGTTCTGGAATGATATTCCTGGCGTGGATGTCCCAACTGACCTCAAAGTCAAGCGAAAGGAGAAATTTCAAGTCAAGTTTGAATGCACAAATATACTTAAAGGACGTCTTAAATGGCCCATTTTTAAAGTTCTTTAACTAACATCAAGCCAAAGAAAAAATACTATTCTGGCCTGACTTGGCAACAAGTCAATATAGCAAAACAGTACAGTTATTTCTGCAGAACAATAAAATCGATTTTGTACCAAAGCAAGACAATCCGCCGAATGTGCCTCAGTGCAGGCCAATCGAAAAATTGTGGGATTTTGGAAGATGCAGTATTTTGAAATTGGCAGGAATTTCACAAATGTGGCTACATTTAAACGGCAATGGGCTAGCATTTTCAAAATGGCAGCTGTGCGTAATCTGTGCTAAAGCTGTTAATGTCCTGCACCTTTCACAAGCTTTCTCCAAACTTCAAGATTATTTATGGACTCAATCAAGAATTATAGGGATTACCGGATTTAAATACTTCACTTGGTTTAACTATAACTTCTTCTTTATTCAGTATTGCCCTAATTCTCACAATTTACTTGACTTTACTAAATATAAACTAAGTTTGACACAAGCACTTTATGTTAATGACATAAAAAAAAGGAAAACTTTAACAAGATAAAAATAAACCCGACACCAACTTCCCCAACACGGCACAAGTAACTAAATAATAGCCCACGGAAATCCCTTCACCAAAACCGGCTGAATGTCGGTGTTCGTTCTAAATTGCAGAAAAAATCGCCAAGTCCAAAATTCGAAAATCACAAAGTGCAAATTATAAATTTCACCAATCACTACTCTTATTTTCCCTTTCTTATTGCACGATAAAAATCTCAAGAAAGAATAGAATTTCACTGTGGTCAGCTCGGACTTTTATAGTCTCCTTTTCCAGAAAAAGTATTGAGCTGTCACAGTTCAACTTTAAACTCTATCTTGTGGAATGTAAATTCTTTTTTTGATCCACATTTTTCTGCCTCGAAATTTTTCACTTATATTTTTTCGCATTCATTTGTAGTGGTCGCGGAACTATTTAGTCTAGCTTAAAGAATTAAGCTTTCACGGCACCTAGTTTTGAAAACAAAAAAATAAGTATTTTCCTAATGGAATTGTAATACATTCCGCACTACGCTCAAAATAGTACATTTTCCAGATACGAAATAATCTCTTTATTTTATGCACAAACATTGTTGTTGCATTAGGATTACAAAGCGGCTTATCTTGAGCATTTAATTAAAATTCCTTAATCCGTCCAAGGGGCGAGAATAATTAGAAAAGTAACCCTAAAGTTTGGAAACTTCCTTGGCTAGCAAACACCTCAAAAATAGATGTTTCCCACCTTTGACTAACCTCAAAATAAATTTGTATTTCAAATTTGCATAATGGAAGAACGCTTCGCGCATGCTCTAATTTTTTTATCCTTTTCTCGTAATTTTCTGATCGCTTTCCGCCACCGCTTGATGTTCGCTGGAAACAGTATGAGGGTTTGCGCAGAAGCTTTGTGGTGGACCCAAACCAAAAATTGCACTAAACCATAGTTGCGACAAATTGCCGATAGGACAAGAATCCCTTCCCACCCTAGTGTCGTGCGTAAAATAGTTATAAAATTCTTCTCGTACCTCTGGCATCAAATGTATGCATGCAATGTTAATTAGAAAGCTTCTTTGGGTCTTATTCTGCATTGGGCCTGTTGAGGCTTTCATATTGTTGACTTCTACCTTCGTGACGGCGGCCATCTAGAAGTTGGAGGATGACACTCGTCACGTATTCGGAGAGCACCCTGTCCCGGATGGAGGAGGGAGATTCTAGAGTCGAGAAAAGAAGGAAGACGAGGAAAGATAGAAAGGCGGCCATGTTCCTTCCTTTTGGTTTTGGATCTTGTGCAGTGCAGAAGTCGATGCGGAATTTCTATTCGGAAGATTTGAGTCAAGATGCTGAACACGGAGGAGATACTGATGCTGGAAGAAAAAAAGCGAAGTTCTCTTGTTGCAACCGGAGGAAGCAAAAATAGGCAGAAGCACGGTCTGGATGAATTGGCACTAAATTCGGTAAGATAAGTACCTCGTGAATTCATTTCTTTTCATAATTGATAGTGTATGGTAGCTCTCACAGTGTTTTGTCCGCTATTCTCCTTCAATTTCGATTATGCCCCAGGTAATGGTAAAGTAGGGCCCGTTTATGATCAAGTGGGAAAGTGTTTGGCTGTGGTTTTTTTTTTGAATTCCTTAGTGCTCCTTTATTATACTTATCATTCTGCGAGGGGCTTTCTGCATAGGTAGACGAGGAAGGCCCTCTTTAGCCGCTCAGCGATCAGAACAGCTCACGGCTGGAAATACCGAGGAAACTTCGACAGAAAGTTTAGCAGGCAAACAGGAGATTGCCGAGGATATTCAATCGTAATTTAGCAGAAGGAATAAAGAGGGGGAGTTTTAATCTGAAAAGGCATACAGACACGTGGTGGAGTCCCTATCAGTCATAAGGGTGGAAGTAGGCCGAATTGTAGAACCAAGGATAAGTTTTGTTGTTGATAAAACTAACATAAAAAGTAGATGTGAGTTTAGGAACGGGGAAAAAAGGGGAAGTAGCACGAATGACAAGGAGCTATTTTACATACCCAAATTTGTGGTCTTAATATTGACCGGAAGGACATTCCTGCAGTCACTGGTATGAATAATTGGTCTCCTTCCTTTGAAAGGGAATGCAAACGAATTAGTATTAGCGTAGGTTATTATATCATCGATATTTACGCTATCTGTTTTCATTGTCACATTTTTATTAGTCGCACTTCATTGGCTTAGTGGGTACTACCGATTGTATTGGTGCTTACATTATGTTCCCATCGGATCTTAAAGAGGCGAAGTAAAGTTGTGGTGTAATGAATTATCCCCAGTATATAGTTAAATTATATACAGATATATTAAAGCCTACTGTAAGAGTGTCACCGCCGTTGAGTGTCGAAAGCACTAATATTAGATTTAAACTCTTTATATGAACTTCATAGTATATCCCTACCCAATAGTCAACTTTCAGGAAGTTTATACATAAGTACTGCATGAGGAGAGTGCATATTCATTGTTTCATGCCGTTCCTGTACATTTTTCTTGTCTGTCTATTTGTTTTGGAAGAAAAACGCAACAATAACCACGAATATACGTTTAGAAGTGCCATCCTGGATAGAACTAGAGAACTTTTCAACTCGCCTAACCGCTTACTGCTATAATCGTTTTGGAATACGGTTGGACGAGACCTGATAAACATGTGTTGTCTCCTCTAATGATGGTTTATACCGAATGAATTTTCTCTTGGTGTTATTCTCTTCTAATCTAAGGTTTTTTTTTGTATTTTATAGGATTAAATTCTTTACCTTGACTTGAATATGTCAAAATAAAATTTCAACGAATTTGATTCGAGATAAATTGGTGAATGTACTGTGAGTAAGATGAATTTAAAGTATCTTTGACGCAAGCAGCACCAGTAATTGAATATACCCAGACAACATTTAACCCTTACGACTGGATTATTCATATTAACTTTTATCTTCTAACTTAGTAATCGCATACGTACGAAAAAAAAGGAAATGAAATGAATTGCTTTGACATCTTGTGGCGTGATTTTCCAGTTCTCTGGATTTTCTGCCAGTTCTCGCTTCTCATTAGGGCGAGGCATCTCCAGGCATCTCTCATTAGGGTTGAGCGTGGTGTCTGAAGTACGTTCTCACGCCTTCATGGATTGCCCTGGCCTGCTCAGGCTGGGTGAGCCTCAGCTCGCAACCCAGGCCCAGTACCATAACAAATTCTCCATAAATTTTATGAAAAAATCAATTCTCTCCATAAACACAATTTTTCACATATGTGTAAATTCAGACTAATTCCAAATTAACTCTATCTGAAATTTCTTTTTATTTTCTGAAATCTTCAACTTTCATTTTTTCGTCCCTTACATGAGGCAGTTCAAAATGTTGACCTTGGAAAAATTTACAAATTTTTATTTCATCTCTTTCTTCATATCTTTTATCATTTTCTCCCACGAAGTGTGGTTAGGGAGAAAATTTAAATATTTTTAATCGAAAATCTATTAATTTCACCACCTGCTGACTTCGTGAATCGCGAAGCCTAGGTGCGTGACTGTTAGTTCGCGATTTCTCCACCCGTAAATTTTGACAGGTTTGCAGGTTTTTCCTGATATGTAGTGGATAAAATTACAGGTAAGGTGTTTTTAGATTATTTCCCGGCTATTCAGTGTGAAAAATTCGTTTAAATTTTGTGTTTCTTATAGTGCCGGTCTGTTTGTTATGCAAGCAAGGGAACTTTCACGGAATTCCGCAATGTTCTCTCGTTTTCTTGTTATAATGACATATTATTATGCTTCTTCTTTATGTTGAGGTTACATGAATATGATTTTTATGCACTTCAAGGATTTGTTTTGGGCGAACAAATCCCTTTGCAAAATGACCATGAAACTTCAATTTTACAACTTAAATTAATTCGATTTCTTTTCAGATTGTTGCAGGGAGGAAATTTCATCGAGGGAAAACTACAAAAGCAAATGCAAATGTTACCTGCAAGTTCAATTTTTATTGGTTTTTTTTAACATTGTAGGTTGAACAGTAGCTCTTAAACATGGGAAAAATTTGTTTAAACACCTCAAGCGAAATCTCCGTTTGGTTGGTGATCACGGTGTTGATGCAGTGGTTTAAATACTGTAAATTACATCTTAATTACATTAAAATTCGTTCTCCTTTTACTCTTTGTGTTTTCTTTATACAAACGTTGGTAGTTTAGGGCAGAAATTCTGACTCAACCTTTACTTATGTAAATAGCAAATAAAGGGTATTACAATAAGAGGGTCGATGTTAAACGTTAATTAAAAATCAGTGATGTACAAAAATGAAGATTTCTTTAATGGAACATGTCATTTGATCCATTACAATTAAGTGTGAAAGATAATGGCCGCCACGGCTCCGGCGGCACACGTCGATCCGCATATCAAAACTTTTTATAACATCTCGGCATAATTGCTCCTCAATCTCATCAATGCGCCGTGAAATCTCGCTTTTGAGTTGCTGGATGTTGGTTGGCCCCAAAGAAAGAAGTCTAATGGTGTCAAATCGCAAGATCTCCGTGGCCAACTGACTTTACTGTATCGGAAGTTTATGCGCCCGGGAAACTTGTCATGCAGGAGAATCATTGTGTCATGGGCTGTGTGGTATGTGGCGTCATCTTGTTGAAACCACATATCATCCATGTCATAACCCTCCAATATTGTTCGCAAAAAGTTGTTTAACATTGCACGGTAGCGCTCGCTATTCACTGTGATCGAAGTCCCAGCATCATTTTCAGAAAAAAAATGGTCCAATGATTCGTCAAGCAAAGAATGCACACTACATAGTGACTTTTTGTGGATGTATTGGTGTTTCGGCAATTTGCCCTTGGATTTTCATTAGCCCATATTCTGCAATCTGTTTGTTGACGTAGCCATTGAGACGGAGATGGGCTTCGTCGCTGAAGAGGATTTTTGTGGAAAATTCGTTATTCGCTTGTCCTTGTTTGGCAATCGGCAAATATACGGCGCTTTAAATGGTCGTTGGCTTAAGTTCTTGCCTTAATTGAATTTTGTACGCGTGCAACGACAGATCTATCTTTCGTCAATATCCGATGCAAAGTGGCCGTGGACAAGTACAATTCCTGTGCTCCATGTCGAATAGAGGTGTTTGAGCTTTCGGCCATGTTTTCGGGTGAGCGTCCTGTACGAGCACGTACTGGCTTCTTAACATCTGACACAGGCCCGGTTTCTTGGAATTTCTTCACAATTTTACCAATAGCACTCTCGGTTGGTCGATTATGTAGGCCGCAAAAATCAAGAAGAGCGCGAAATGCACTTTTGTTTGGGCGTCCATTTTCGTAATAGGCTTCAATAACTTTAACACGTTGTTCAATGCTCAACTTTTCCATGAATCAATTTGTAAATGACTGAAGATGTTAAAACAAAAAACTAACCTCAAAAAATAATTGACGTTTAAGCTCCGTTCGCATTTCCAAACTATTGTAACACCCTGTACTCTTCTGCATTCACACTTTATAATACACATTTAATAGTAAAAAGATATTTGACGTGAAAAATATTTACACAGAATTCACTTACATAACAAATGTGTAATCTATGCTTGTTATCATGCTTCGTGAATGAGTTCTCTGCAAATTAATTTTATATCGCATTTTCCCCTAAAAGTGTTGAGGAGTTTGATGTTGTTATTTTGGTATGCATACGAAGAAGAAAATTCAGTGTATAAATAAAACCCACCCACGCCGGCGGCCGAGCGGGCTGAGGCGTAGTCTACAGACTTCCTCCTATTCAAATATTATAGTTGACTAAATATTAGTCAACATCGTATATATCATGCATGACATAAAACCTGCTCAAGATTGCAGTTTCTGCAGTGGACTGCAATTTCTACACCTGTATTTAATGTATGTTCAACACTGCATATTCTGCAGTCAACTTCAACTTCTACATGTGCAGTTAACTATTTAGATTGACATTTTTTGTAGATTATGGGCCTATTCGAGATTCGGTTTCTGCAGTCGAAGTCGTCTGTAATGTAGTTAACTATGTAAATGATGAAGTTTTTCGAAAATAACGATAATATTTAACAAAAAGCACACCTTTAAAATGGATTTTGACTCCACTAATAGAAAAATTGTGTTCTCCATATAAGTTATCTACTCGCGTGAAAATTGTAGTCGACTGTATAAACTGAATTCTCAAACAGGCCTTTCTATAGTACAGAGTATGGGCTTCTTCAAAATTGCAGTTTTTGTAACCTATACGCGTGTAGTGAACATATATATTTAACAGAAAATACTATTTTCACATAGATTTCCATATCACGATTAGAAAAATATCCATATACATTAATTATACGCGTAGTAATCGTAGTCGCCTGCAGAAAATGCATTTTTAAACAGGTCCTTTTTTAATTTATTTTTGAAAAAATTCAATAAGCCACTGTCGAATGGATTACTGGGGAGAGCGCATCGTCCGTTAATATAATACCTTCAGATTGTGGTAAATGACAATCCCAGTACCTGGGATGATTGGCTAGGAGAGGCAGCTATGTTAAACAATCACTCCCTTCATGTAGGTGGCACACTCCTCTGCATGTCTTGTACGGTTTTCAAAGCCCATTACCATCAAATCAGTTCGGAAATGATGCCGACGACTACTGTGCTTACGTGAAGAATAAAATGCAGAAGATTCATCAATCCACTGAAAAACACTAAAATGTATTATGACAAACACCTGAATATAGAGCATTTCCTTGTCGGCGAGAAAGTGTTGTTACGAAACCCAAATAAAAAACACAAACTGACCCAGTATGGACGGGCCCATTCGAAATAAAAGTGTAGATAGTGATGTCAATTGCATATCCATATAGGCAAAAGCTTAAACACGTACAAAATAATCGCCTAAAGAAATTTTAAAACTACACTATACTTCCGCCATTGTTAATTTTTATCAGTCTGAAACTTGAATTACACTACATCTTCCCCTTAGGAAACATGATCTGTTTGCTGTTATTGCTAGTGTTACACTCAACGCAGGGGGCGGGTGACTATAGATAGACTAAAACCTTCAGGAATTTTATATGAACCAGTCTCACCAGCATTTGTGTATCGTATATTGACGAGAACGGAACACTAAGTTTAGTTTTAGGTTATGAAAACACTATAGATCAATTGTGTAAGTTAGTAGAAGAGGATACTCAATTTAGTATACATTAGTATAAGGCTATAACAAATGTAGTAAAAAAAATAAAAGGGCAATTACAGGGCATAGTTAGTTAGGTAGTTAAAGATATTCGAGGGATCTCGAAATAGACCTCGTCATGTGGGTCCCTTTTCGTCCCTCTGCCAAGAGCCGTCTCAGCCAGTACCCGCCGGGAGATTCCTTGGCAGATCCCTGACCTTGACGCCCCTTGTCATTTCGAGCATTTGCTTGTAGGTTAGCCGTCCCACGTCAACCATAGGGCTGCCGGTAACAGCCAACCTCCTGCTCGTTAAGGCCGGACATTCGCACAGAATGTGCTCTGCCGTCTCCGTATCCTCTAGACACAGGTTGCACGTATCATCCTCCAGGATCCCCATCCTTTTGAGATGATGTCCGAAGGAACCGTGTCCAGTGGTCAATGAAACTAACCACCGGAGAGTTCCTCGCTCCATGCTTAGAACTCTCCTTTTGGTCGTTCCGCACGACAGCCTAATCGTTTTCTTAGCCTGTCTGCAAGTTGTCATACTATCCCATCGATTCTGATGTT
>QYTT01076406.1:0-22942 GCA_006980735.1 Dasypogon diadema
GAATTTTACATATAGATGGCAGCTAAAACAAAGTAACATCATTTTATCTTAAAGAAATCCAATTTTTAAAAATTATTATATAATGCTCCTAACATGAATTTGTCTGACAATAATAAATAAAAAGAAAACAAATTAATATATCTAAATATCTTTACGAAGAGGAAAGAGGATCAGGCAGAACTGGGCGCATAAAAATGTCTTAATAAAAGACTATAAAAATCTTCCAGTGTAATAAAAGTGTTCTCCCCTTAATAATAATACCTTAAATGGGCAAACTGGGTCATTAAATTATTCGCACCATATAAGCCATGACGGAATTATGTCTATCACGTTACAAAAAGTCAAGGTAACTGTCTTCCTTGTATTGATGGAGATCAATAAAAGTTGCCTTTATCATTCCTATGTACCGTCCACTTGGAAGCAGGTCAAGATGCTCCTTATTACCAAAGCAGGCAAGTGCAGTCATGTAGCCGCAAAGGATTTTACGCCCATAAGTCTCACATCATTCTCGAAATTCTCGAAAGAATTCTCGATGCATCACATTCGCTGCTAACTAAGAGTATACTCGTGAAGCTTTTAAGCTCTCTCTTACGAAATGTATTTTTACATATATTTTTCTCACGAAAGCTTTTCTACTACTTATGGCAGTGAATGAATAGAAAAAATGCAGCATGTCTACACTAAGGGCAGATAGGTCGAAACTGCGTTGCATGACGTAGTGGCGACCATAGAAGAAGTTCTTGAAAAAGAAATATTCCTTATGTGCCTTCCTTGCCATCGAGGGGCCTTTTAACAATGTCTCAACAGAGGCCATTCATGTGCAGTTTTGATGATTCTAAGTGTTGAACCTTTGTCATGCAACTGGGCTAGCACGATGCTAAAAAATTGGGTAATAAAGACTGAACTGGTTAAAGGCAGTGCAACGAATGGGTTTGCAGAGGCGCTCCGCAAGGTGGTGAACCCTGCCTGGAGCCGGAGGGGATTAAGCTTGTATCTTATGCTGATTATCTAGCTATCCTCTAAGTTTCGGCCAAATTTCTTCCGACAACTAGTGATCTAATTGAGACAGCACTACATAATACTCAAAGGTAGACTAGCTATTGGACTAGCTATCTGAGGATTACTTCATTCTCCTTACCCCTGGGAGTTAGGATTTTACCTTCTCGACAACGCCTCCGTCAACTTCTCTTAAGCTTTCGGATTTATTTCCTTAAAACAAAAAAAGTGTTCTTCTCTGTTCTTTGTTATTTATTCAACATATTTATTTCTTGTGGTGTCCTTCCCAAGGCTTGAAAGCTCTCCGTCATAATTCCTCTGCACAAGAAAAGTTCTAAGAGCTCTACTGGGAATTATAGACGCATTGTTAACTTATGCTGTGAAGCCTTAATCTTTGAATCGTTAATCTCTGATGTTATTTATTCTCATTGTAAACTTATTTTACATACTTTTCAGCACGTTTTCCTGAAAGAAAAATCGACTGGAACTAAATTGCTTGAATTTAGTAATTTTTGCTTAACCAATATTGCCCACACAGAATTCTTCTAAGTAAACTGCGTCAGTTAAGATTTCCTGCGTTTTTTATTGAATGGCTTTGCTCCCATTTATCTCAGCGAATCCAGCAATTCGTGGTGTCTTATCCAGGGAGATGTACAATTTATTTGGGGTTCCACAAGGCAGTCACGGAGGTCCACTTCTTTTTACTATTTTCATAAATGATATCTCTTTGTTTCTGTCCTTGAAATCCCTTGGCATAAAAATTAAAAATTCTGCTCTAGAATTATTGAATTATCTTCTTACATGTTCTTTCTATGATGAGATAACACTGTAATCTTTAGGAAAATCTTTTGTATCTAATGTATTAAAGGATACATGATTCCAGCACCATACCCTATCGTTTCCGAGGAACTTTTGGTCGCAACTTCGAAGATCGTAACAGCATTTTCTTTTCTGAGCTGTTTTGGATAATTGCTGCTCTATCTTCATTCAGATTAGTTCTGCATCTCGTATTCAAGCTGTGTTATTATTCTGTTGCACCTTTTATTGGTATCCGCGAAGAAGTTTATTTTCCTTCGACAAAAAGTGTCGCCAAATAATTCGAAACCTTCTTTCGCAATTTCCGTGCCATAGTCATTCTCGAACAGGCTAGACGTACAGAAGTAATTGTTTTTTGGGGTTCCATAAAGAGAAAGTACTTCCAATAACAAAACAATTTTATTCTTCAGAAACACATTACATACATATGTTCTTATTTATATGTGGCAAGAAATAAATTTAATCGGCATCATCTTAAAATAAATAAAAAAAAATATTCTACATATGTGTTCACAACACAACTACCTAGTTGACACTATGAGAGGAGAGATAACGTCGCAGGTCCTACTACTGTATCACAGTACTAACGATCTCCGGCTGTTTCGAAGATAATATCATACACTGCCTTTTTATAAAAATTTGCGTGGTTTTATCCCCAATATTGAACTCATTCTGCTGGAATTCATCTAGACAGTCACTGAATTTGATAAGGATTTCAACTGAACTGGCATCAGCGTTTTCTCTTCACTCTTTCTCTCTGGACATGGGTATTGACAAACTAGATTAAGCGTCCTCATCTTCAACCAGCTGCAAAATATAGAATATATTATATACCTCAAATTAAAAATATTTCTTGAAAACTTACATTGGTGTTTGTGCTTCCAGTTCCATTAAGCTAATCAAATAAGTTTTGCTTTGTTAGTATTCCACCCTTCAAGGTCTCTGGATCATTTGAAAGTTTTACAAATTTGAAACATTATAATTTGGGCTTATCTATAAACGAAATCTGCACCAAATCTAGATCTCTTTTATTAATAAAAAGTAGGGAAAAATGTAGAGTACAATACGGAACCTTGCAGAATACCGGAAAAATCGGACCACTAACTAACACTAGTTCAGGCAAAATACTGGTTGTAAAGCCTCACAATATTTTTTGGCCAGAACACTTCAGATATAGACTAAGCCACCACCACTTGGATTGCATAATTAAGCGGTGGTTAGATGCATGTCCGGTCCATGAGGAGGTCCGGGGGTGAACTCTTCCCTAGCGATGGAATGTGTACAGAAGCTCAATAAGTGTGCCAAAGACAATGAGGTAACACTTTGTTGGGTTAGAGGAAACATAGGAGCCGAAGGAAACGAAATAGCTGACGCCCTAACAAAACAGGTGTCAGCTATGGAGTTTCAAAGTCCAGAACCCAAAATCGGTGGGAAAATATGATAACTTGCCGACAGGCTAGAAAGGAGATTAGACTGCCGTGCGGAGCGACAAAAGGAAAAGTTCTAATTATGGAGTGAGGTATACTCCGATGGTTAGCTTCTTTGGCTGCTGGGCACGGTAGCTACAGCTATCACCTAAAAAAGATGGGGATCCTGGAGGATGATAAGTGCAGATTGTGCCTGGAGGATACTGAGATAGCGGAACACATTGTATGCGAATGCTCGGCCTTAACGAGCATGAGGTTGGCTCTCACAGGCTGCTCGAAACAACAAGGGAAGTCGAAGTTAAGGTTCTGCCGGGTAAATTCCGGCTAAGACGGCTTTTGGTTGAGGGACGAAAAAGGACACGGATGCAGAGGTCTATTTGAATATCCCTCGAATGTCTCTAATAATAATTATAATAAAGAAGCCATCACCACACTAAAAAGCTAAAAATAGCGGCCATTAAGTGAATCTTAATCATTCACTTAATTATCAATAGTAATTTTTAAATTTCTCAAACTTTGCTCGGTCATGGACCTTCAATCGAATTATGCAACCTTGCTTTCTTAATTGAACCTTTATTTTTTCCCCTGTTTTTTTTATTTTTTTTTTTGCAGGGAAGAAAATGTTATGGGACACTTTCTGAGGCTTTGTTGCAGAACAAAAAAGTATTACAAAATCGAGTCCTCCCACAAATAGTGCGATTTTGTTACTGTTTCTATGCAACAAGAGAAAATGTATGATAGAAAAAAAATTGTTAATCTAAAATATATTTTTTTTTCATTTTTCATAGTACCTGTCCTGTACCTGTCTTTCAAAATTTACTACTGTGTAACGAAAAATATCCCTCTAGTATCGTTCTGATCTTTTACACAGAGTTCACACAATCGAATGGCAATGCTTTTCATTCATAAATTCTTCAGCTTTTATAGTTGCATACGAGCGAAAGTTGTCCTAATGGAATAATACTTTCCGTCTTCAAATCAGACTTTTTTTTTCAGTCTAGACTTAGGCCGATCGCTACCGTTTGGTTCTGGTTTACAAATTCGTAGTTACATTTTTCTTGGCAGCGGAGTGCAGAGTTGTCATACATTACCTAAGTTAAATTAACTCAGATATTGTACAGAGTTAATAAGCTTACTGGATTATTTAAGTTTTTTAAGAGAAATCAGATGGCGCTTATTGAAAGCTTTTATGTTTAATTGTTGATTTTGCTTATCACAGTAATTAAAATAAACACAAACCTGAGGAAAACTGATATTAAGATAAATTTCAAGTTAATACCGGCCTTTAATCATCTCTGGTTGCTTAAAAAGAGGTAAAAAAAAACAGGAGAAAAAGAACAAACACTGTACACCATGGATTCAAACCGTTCTTTGGAGCTTTCATATTTTTGTTGCACAATAGTTGTGTTCTTTTAGCCAACGGAGTTATGAAAGCTCAAAAGAATGGTTGGAATCCATGGAGTATAGAATTAGTTTTTTTTTTTAACAAACCCGAGAAAAGTAAAGGCCGTTGTTAACTTGAAATTTATCTTAATGTCACTTTTGCCCACATATGTGTTTATTTTAATTGCTATATTTAAAGACAAAAGCTTTTAATAAACTCCATCTATTTTGCCATAGAAGACTTAAATAATTTTGAAAGCTTATTAACTAAGATCATTTAACCCAGTTAATGTATGACAACTCTGTACTCTATTGCCAAAAAAAAAGACGCAGCTGTTGTCTAATATGTCGAGTTTCTTTACTTTTCTTCATATTGAAACCAAAAAGAATTTATAATCGGAAATGGAAGTAGTTAGGATAGCCCCAGTTAAAATAAAAAGCACACATAACATGTAGGTAATGTAATCATAATGAACCTTTATTTTGGGCAGTGATTTCATCAATTATTAATTTTCCACACTATTTCCATAACTGACTTCCCCCATTGTTCATAAATTTTTTATGTACAAAACTTAAAATTCGGGATTATAAAAATTGTTTTACATTTTTTTTTGATTTTAAATGTTTTTATTCATAACCGTTCCCGTTTTTGTTTTGAATCGATCATCATTTTGGCTGTATGTTCATTGTAACTGTTATTATTTTATAAAACATTTACTTTGAAAACAATACAAACTTCTTTCGTATCCTCTTAATTTTCTGGGTACATTTTAAATAACTAATTTTTGTTCTTGTTTTTTTTTCTTTTTTACGAGTGCATACATTAATGTTTATGTTTTTTTTCGTTTTTAATTTCACTATGTGTCAGTTGATGAATGTGTTGTTGATAAGTATTTATTTTTGAATACTGCAATATTCATATATATTTTGTTATGTGTCGTCGAATATTGCTTTCCTATTCCAGTATAATACTGATGTCCGTAATTAAATCCATTCCAATTCGTTTTACGATTACAATTTCTTTTTGTTTTTTTTTTTTTTTTTATATAAAAGAACTTAAACGAAGTTTAAAAAAATTTCAAATTCCTAGAAAACATATGTAAAAATTTTATATTTAATTTCATATTTTTTTTCTTTTTACATTTCGTTTTTGTGGTGTATTTTTTATGATTTTTATTTATGAGATTCATTTTTAAAAAATGTTTTCAAGTGTTAGATTAGGTTCACCGAGTGTGTGTGTGTTGATTTCGCTACGTTTTTTGGGTACTATATACCACTTCTATAGTTATAGTCTTTTCAACAAAATCAACGTATGATGTGGAAATAAATGCGTTCAAAACGTGAAATAAAATTTTTACAATTTATCTTTGTTAGTTTATTTTTTTTTAAATACTTATAACTTTCAATATCACTTTTGGCACAATTTTTCTAGGGTCTCAATTAAATTTGATTTCAACATTTTGAAAACACTATACATAAAAGTGAAATAAAGCTTTCGTGGATTGTAATTGAAGCGCCGAAATGTAACAAATATTCACATGAAATTTTGTAAACAATGTGCGATTGTTGTATGTGGCTTTTTATGTGGTTTACAAATCTAAAAAATGCTAAATTAGTTTTTTTTGGAAAATTAAAAAATATTATTAGTGCTATTTACGATTTAGTATTTTTATTTTGTAGGGGAGGATTGTAATACCTACTTTGACGCATTTAAACTTCAATACAGATTGATCAAAAGCTGAAAATCTGCGAGGATCTGGGACCCCTCTGACTCTGCCAGCTTTGGTACTAACCTCAATGTCGAGAGTAGTCGACACTTATTCTTCTGCCAACTCAATATCAACACTTCTGTTGGACTCCACTCTCACTTCTTGAAAGTGGATGAGCAATAAGGCTACTAAATGGACTGGGTTTAAGGGATTGTCCCAGACATGCTCTTGTTATGAAAAAAAAATTCTTCTGTGCATCGGGTGGAGGACTAACAGAGCTATAAAGCTGTAGTAGTAGTAGTAGCCAAGTAAATACCTCAGGGTGATGATTCGAAACTTATCTTTGGCGAACACGGTGAGCGATAGGCAAGTCGGCAAACAAAGCTACGTCCCTGAGTAGGGTCGAGTAAACGACGCTTACTCAAGGACACGACGTATATTGTATGTTGAAGGTGCGCAGAAAGCGGCTAGCCTTCGTGCAAAGAAGGGTGATACCAATTGAATTCTTTGGGATGGAAAGAAAGATCATCTATATTAAGAAGACTGAGGTTGGGCAGAGACGGACCACCAAGGATGAAAGGTCCTACACGATAAGTAGATGGCAAGAGATGTGAGACAGCGAAGAAAGAGGTCGATCGACGGCCAAGTTGCTACTACGGATCGGAACGTGGATTCGTAGGAAACACGACTAAATGAATTACTATCTCACGCAGTTCGCACTGTGAAACTGGTGCTTCCGGTACTACATCCATAAGGTTTGTAAGGCCGACTCATCACAGTGCTCGTATTGTGGAGGTGATAGAGCCGTCGTTGAGCATATGTTCTCTGTCTCTGAAGTTGCAGCTGGGCCGGTTATAATCAAGCAGCATATTGGGGCTCATGAAGGAGATTGAGTGCCACTGGTGCGTCCATATTATTCGTCGAGAGTTGCTAAATATCTAAAGAAGCCGAGGATGTGTAGTTTGTGGTTTCGCCAAGAATCATTTTCAGTGAGTTTCATTAGAAGGGTTCAGAGTGATGTAAGTGAGTTTTTCTATTAAAGAATGATATGGGCCACTAATATTTAAGATGTTCCAGAACAATTGCAATTGAATTGCTTTCACTAAAAGTTTGTTTAAGAATTCGATCCTCAGGAGAAATCACTAAAAGCAATTCCGATTTTATTAGAACGACATTTCGTGAAAGGGCAGTAGTAGTTTAGTAAATAACGTGGTGTGGCTTGAGATTTACACCGCCGGAGTATTTGACGTCATGATGGGAAAATATTAAAACATTTTTGGTATAATCCTGGCTCCTGATCTGTACCATCTGTTGATCATCTTTTCCTCTTCAAATCTTTAAAAATTTCTTAACTGGGCAAAAATTTTACCATAGAATACGAAAGTAGCGAAAGCGGTCGAATATGCCAGGAGGAGGAAATTAATAATGATGAAAAATCGAGATTATAATAAGACAAGTTCAAAGTAATTGGACCTTCCCTAACATGTTTGAGTTTCTAAAGTGTTTATAAAATTAAATGTTGTAATTCTTTTAACAAGTTAGCACTTTGTTACCGTTTTTCATATTAAAATAAAAGTTGAAAATAGTAGGGTTCGTTACGCTTCAATTACAATCAAAATTGATTCTTTAAATCTTTAAATAAATAAAACTTCTGATAATATTTCAATTACTAACAAGAAAAGTATAAAAAATAAAATTTAAAAATACTTTCACTATATTTATTTTTCACATTACCATGTGAAATATAAAATTTCTTGTTTTGTATCTAAAGTAAATTCATTTTAGAATATCGCGTGAGTTTTTGTTTATTCTAACTTCTTACATTAATAATCATCCTTAAATTCATATTATTTTTATAATACCTTTTAATCACTCCTTTAACATAAATCAGGATCAACAAATATTAATTTTTTACATATAAATATTAATTAATATTTTTTGTATTTACATGAATTTTTTTGTTTTTGTCTCTTTTTTCTGAAAAATTGGATTTATTTTCATAAAAAAGTGTTTATTGTATTTAATAAACAAAAATCGTTATCTGTTTTCTTTAAATAGAAAAGAATTGCTATTTACTGTGCTGTACATTCCATTTAATTTTGTAGTTCTAATAATGATAACCACATAATGTAAATGTAGTTATTTGAATATTTAGAAGAAAAAAATAGAGTTAATTTCGGATTCTAAAATAAAATTAAAAAATTAGGAAATCACTTGAAGCTCAAACTATTATGTGTCGTGATAGTTTTTTTTATTCTGATGTGACAATTTTTATTTGCGATCCTTGAACCCTAAGCAATTAACATGCAATTGAAAAAAAAAACAACATTATTATTTTGATGTGAAGCTGCAGATCCCAGATCCTTTAAAAAAATGTGTACACACTTTTTTTATTGGTATATAATACGAAAAAAATTTACGTTGTCGTTGTTTCAAGTGATTTCCTTGTGAAAGCTGAGAAACAAAGGCTTTAAAAACCAAAACAAAACAGAAAATTGATTTAAAATCATAACAAAAAAAAAACTTTGTAATATTTGTTTTAAACAATTTTCCGCCACTAACTATTAATTCTCCTAATTAACTTTAAATTTAGATTAAGCTCAGTTTTAATGTTCTAATTTTATTTGGTTTATTTTTTTTAATTTTTTTCCTTTTTTTAACAAATTTAACCGATGTTAATTGTTCTTTTATTTAAAGTATCCTAATTCATGTCGAATGGCATTCAGTATAATTTCCTAAAATCAGTGCAAATTTTGCAATAATTTTTTTTCTTGTTTTGTATGATTACCTTTCATTTTATACAGATTGAAATTGAGTACAGTAAGAATGCTTGTTTTCTTTTATTTTTATTGTATACCTGCTTTTTGTTGGGTTTCGATTTGTCTTCCTATTTTACTATTTCAGTTAAAAAATTAAAAGGGGAAACCTTGGCTACATATTATTTTGCATTTTCTATACAGTGTTTTTCTTATTGATTTCTATTCAATTCAAAATAAATTTTTGTTTTTTTATTGATGTGAGAGTGTACGGATATATTTATACATTGTTTTGCTTCGTGAATTTCGGGCCTTTTTTTGTTTTTAAAAGATATACACAATTTGATACATCAGTACTTTCGTAACTGAAATTTTGTTTTACTAGAAAAATTTTTTGATGAAACATTTTTTTACGAAAATTTATATAAGACACATTCATGATTTTTTCTATTATTTTTAATGTTCCGAATGAATGGGTAAAAAATATGTAATTGCGAAAGTTATTTTATTTTCGAAAGTATTGTGAGATAGGAGCGATGAGATAGTAAATTGTATAGCTTGCGATTTAATCGAATCTAAATTCAATAGAACTGTTTTGTAATACAAACTAAAGACCAGAAACCAGAAAATACATATTTTAAAACTTATGGTGTAAGTGTATATTTTAAAAAAAAGCAAACAATTATAAACAAATATTTTTAGTACCTTATTTTCGATGCTCACATATGAAAAAGGTAGAGTATTTTCTTGATTGGAATGTTATTTAACTGTGGAATGACAATATTAATATAAATAAAAAACGCAGATGTCTTTAACGCTTTGAATTTTGTTTTTAATATCTCCTTGACTTTTGAGGAGACTTTTACACCGTAAGCTTTACTACTGGTATTTTAATAAGTGTCCTTGGAAAATATGTCATTATTGCAACAAAAAAAAAAAATAAAATAAAAAAGTAAATAAAAAATAAATGGAAAGGACTTTCCTTGCAAGTGAAGTGGTCATATTTTTGAAAGTAGTAGTCATTTGTGGAGAGGCAGGCAAAGATATCTCAAGTCTCAGAGACATGATTGGAAGGGACCAAAGGATACGCATGTCGGACATAATTATCAGTTTAACTTTGGGCAAAACAAAAAGAAAACAATAGAAAAATATAAGTGAAGTTATCTTGGGCGTGAGCAGATATAAAATATAAGTTGAGGGTTTCAACTTACTAACCAAGATGCCTAGATGGCATAGAAGAAGTTGCTGCATGACAATTAAAAATGCTTGTTAGGTAATTACAAAATGAAAAAATATAGAAAATTTTTGAGCACAGAACATTGTAAAAAATAACGTGGTTTTTAATTAAAGGGGATATTCCACAAGGTTCTGTTTTAGGGCTATTACTATTTTTCCTCTCAAGTAAAGAGTACAAAAATTTTCTATTTTATGGGGGATCTGCTAATACATTTACAGTTAGGTACAGAAAATAGTGAGAGTTGTGAAAATTCGACACATTCTTACTACGGAAATTATTAGCAAAAGAAGAGAAGAAGAGGGATAAAAACAGGAATATTGCATTTACTAAGTTTCATTATGTTTGAGTTCAAAGATGTGCTACTCTTACACGCCACATTTTCAAAGTAGTGCTTTTGTATTATTTTTATTTATTTCTAAATTATTGCTGTTACTAATTTGAATCATTCGAAGGGCTTTTAAATTGGAACATAAGAGAGTGACTTGAGAATGTATATCTAAACCAGTACCTATAAATGTGTGCTTTTCAAAGAACCCAAATCCACCAAGCGCGACGAAGAGTAATATACATATTTGGAAATCACGAAACGGCAACACTTTAACTAATTTTCTTTGATTTCCTTCTCATTTAAGTGAAAATCCATCAAAAATGTTTTACTATAATTTGGCAACTAAGCCAAAAATCTGAGCAAGATATATTTATTTGGGAGAAGCATGAAAGTAAAGGAAGCAGATACTCCCATAAACGCTGTATTAACATTAATTTTAGGACAGGGTATAGCTGAAATTTGCAATCTTCAGAGAATTGGTTTACATGAGTGATATAATGAATTGGTAACTAGATAACTAGATTTCATCCGAAATGCAGCAAATGTCTGTGTCTGTATTGAAAGGTTGTTTCTAGCTAATACTGTCAACGATATTAGATATCAATATTCACTCTATATAAGGACGATGTGCCACTATATGCCACCAGTCCAATATTTTTGTGTGGTCTATTAAGTCTGTTGTTTCACAAAAATATATTTACAAAACATAATGCACTTTAAGTAACTCCAAAGAATATACCTTTAGTGTTTATCAATAGAATAATGAATGTAAGCCAGATTGTAAGCTTTCATATGTCTTTTTATGACCATTCCAAGACAGTTAAAAGTATGAAATATGATTCACTTCGCAGTCCACTTAGGATTTCTTTGAAATTTGTGAGAATTCCTTTTTTTCTTCTACACACTTTTATACATTTCTATATTTCCAAGTTTTTATGACATTATTGAACGAAAAATTATGGGTATTGTCTATTGGCTTTGCTGTTTGATTTATAACTTAATAATTAGATCGAAATTAAAATATTAGCATATCATACCAACTATACTCAATCCTTTTAAGATCATCCTGGAATTCAAAACTCGTTATAATTTTTCTGTTAAATAGGGTCCAACCTGTGTAGACCAAACAATTAATATGTGGAATGTTTTACTTGGGTATAAATAATGGAAAACCTCTTTCAGTTGGTTTATGAGGACATCGAGGAATTATTTAAACGTTTGTTGGTGTGTTGGTGGTGTCCACAGAGTACGTGGTAAAGTGATAGCACATTTGGGGTACCAAACAATGTAGGCAGAAGAAACGTAATACCAAAACCATTGCGAAAACAAAAGTTTGTATACTTTCGAACAATGAAAGTATACAGTAGCTATCAAGGCTATTGCAAGCTGAGTTGGAAATGAAGGGAATTTCTAATAAGCTAGGAAGATGGATCAAATTATCACATACATGGGTTCAAGGACTGATTCCAAAGGGATGGACTCTTGTATAAGATCTATTGGACCGGACTCAGCACTTGGTTAGGCGGTTAGACTATGTGTAACCTAAGTGAAAAGTAGGTATTAAGGAGTAGAATGAAATTCTGGGATTGGGGCAATCAAAACAAGAACTCCTCAATTACAAGAATATATCGAAGGTGATTTTCCTCTTCACAGGGTACTGTGGTACCATGGTCGGGAATGCCACGCAAATAAGTCTTAACAGATCCTGTTTGGCGAACGATGACAGCTCGTAGAAAACTCCTGGAAGCTATCGGAAGAGTAGATACAGTAGAGGGTCATTATTTGAAACGAACTGTTGGCGCAACAATCAGCACAAACGTTCTACATTCGAAGGTATTACGTTTAGTATATTTCAGTAGTACAGTATTTAGGTGTTAGTATCACTTTACCATTTTCCAACCCCTGTAAAATCATTTGTACATTTTGCATATGTTTTACACAAAAATATTCCATGACAGTCCAAAGGCTTGAAGCACAGAATAGAGACCAAAACAGAAGTCTTGTAAGGAATGAAGAATTTTTCTGTGAAAATTAAATTTTGCGCTACGTTAGATTCCACCATGCACATTAGCTCGTCTTTTGAATTTTCTGACCCCACTATCTCGAGGTACTTCTACTGGATTTAAAGGATTTAAAGTTTTCCTATAGCGGAATCTCGAAAGTAATGGTAAGAGTGGAAAACCACCTGAATCACGTGAAAGGTGATCTCTGGGTGTCGGTAAAGGTAGGTTAATAAAGGTAAAGGTAGGCTAATAAACTCTAACTCTAGAGAGTTAAGATTACAACTCTACAAAGTTGGTTTTTGAAATTTTTGTGAGCGTTTTTGAAACCAGCTATAACTTCCTGTTATCGTTCTCTGTTGCTATGTATCGTTATAGGTGATTTTTTAGCGGTGACCTGGCACTTGAAGATTGCTCGGGAACTGGTCATCTATCTGTTTGGTATGTTGAGGGCATTAAAAGAGAAGTTGAAAGTGGAAGTGATCGGATATGGTCGACCTTTCTAAAGATACCATATACCTGCCTCTTTGAATATTGGGGAATTATTTTTTTGTATGACATTTTAAAAAGGGTTACACTTAAAAGGGACATTATTTATGAGACACCCTCAGGGATCCAGCACTGTCGTTAAAGTAATTTAAATGTTGCGTTTATTAAAATGTACTTTTGTAGAAATTTAAGCAATTGCTAGTGGAGTTAATGAGGTGTTCAGACATTTTGAAGGTTCCAAAAGAAACAATTTGATATTGCTCAAATGAAAAAAATCCCATTATGGGGATAATCTGTTTAGGGTATAAAACTGTGAATCTAATGGTGACCGGATAATAAGTGTAGCGCACTGGTTTAACTTCCAAATAAAAGATTTTTACTTAATTCCCCTACAAAAGTTCTTCCCAATGCCTAAAATATAAAAGGAAGAAAACATTTTGGGAAATCTGGTAACAACTTCAACAGGTGTCAAAAGACTTGATGTTTTTCAGAATTTTGAACCTCAAAATTCCGAATATAAGGAATAGTGGAAAATATATCAATTTAACAGGATTCATTTTAGAAATTTCCTTAGGAATAAGTAATATCAGATTTTAAAATACATACAATTTCTTAAATCGTATTTTTTATAAAATCCATTTTTTCACAAATTATTTTTGATTTTTCAAATAAAAATATAAACCAAATTTTCTCTGGTAGTGACATTTTAACTTTTTTTTCGAAATGTTTGATTCAAAAATTTCGGATATAAGTAATATGAAGAACGTGTTTCTTGAAATTTCGTCACCAGAAAGTCACCTAAAAATTTCTGAATATTTTTCGAAAATTTGTAAAGATAAGAAGCTTGAGAAATTTTATCAGAAAAGATGTTGTTGAAAATGTTTCGAAAGAAGTAGGTTTGTATTTACTGTACTCAAAAAGTCTTTTCAATTTGTTCCTTTTACCAGCACGATTCTGTTTTCCCTCATTTTTTTATTTGCATTGGAACACTTGAAAGGATCAAAATTCTAAAGTGGTGGCCAAGTATACTAAAAAGTCAGTTGCATTTCTTTTTAAGTGGATTCGGAAGTGTTGAGAATATGGCGAGTCCGATGACTTTCCTCGAAGAAATGGTTTTTGATCAGGAACCAAAGAGGAAAAAGCAATCATCGATCTTTTTTCGAAAAATAAAAACTTTTTTCTTCGCTAAGGCAAGGAAACACTTTCTAAGAGGCGAGTATAGGTATCGGTGTAGAGGATTTTCGCCATGTTCAAGAGAATATTAAATACAAAAAAATATCTTATAGGGACCCCCTCGAAAGGAAAATTTACACTTCAATTGGAGGAAACATCGGAGTTTGCACTAAGTGGCGGGAAGAAGAAAATCTACGTAGGGTGTTTTGAAAGTCTTGCGATACTTAATAATACTAAGGCGGACGTACGTCATGAGTACGTAGCTTGATAGTTTATGTTATAATATATGTTAGTGTTGCCATTAGTTTGTGTTCAGTATCGCCGCAGTTTGTGTTCAGACAAGTTCACTGTAATGACTTCGTGGACGTCTATCGAATATCGCGCAATTTTGCACTACAACTTTTTACGTGGATTAAGTCTTGGAAGCCTATACTTGGTGATGACTGTCCGTCTCATGCAACTGTGTACAGATGGTACAAACAGTTCGATCGTGACTGTTTTAACCTAGAAGACGACCTGCGTTCAGGACGACCGGCGGAAGCAGTAACTCCAGAAAATATTTCTGTAGTTCAAAATCTAATCAAAACTGACCGGAAAACAGAGTCCTTGCTGTAGATTGGCTCAGCAGCGTTATAATTCAATTATTCACCATCATTTATGTTACAGAAAAGTTTGTACTCTTTGGATTCCACAAAAACTTATCGATGAACAAAAGGAACAGCGAGCGAAATGGTGCAAAAAATGATGGTAAAGTTTGGCAACGGAAAATCTAAAGACATCATTTCAATCGTTACTGGAGACAAAACGTGGCTTTACTACTACGACGTGCCCACAAAGCAGCAAAATAAAATATGGGCACTAGAAGACGAAGACACTCCGACTGAAGTAAAAAAATCTAATTCGACAAAAAAGAAAGTGATCGTAGTTTTTTTTCGGTATACGGGGAATTATTGAATGAGTAGTTCTTCGGAAACAGCAGATTGTAAACGCTGACTGATACATCACTATCTGCCTTCTTAAACTTATTCAGGAATTGAAAAATCTTCGTCCAAAGTCACAACTCTGCATCTGGTATCTTCATCATGACAATGCTTCGTCACATCGTGCTGACGTTACATGCCAATTTTTGCGAGATTCAGGCTTGAAGCTTCTTGATCATCAGCCTTACAGCCCAAACTTGGCATCATGCGATTTTGGATTGTTTCCTTTCGTGAAAAGCAAATTTAAAGGGCAAAGATTTCAGGACGAAAAAGCTTTACTTTCAACTTGGGACAATGTATGTGCGGAAGAATTACTGATCAGAAATGGAAAGACATTTTTAGTGATTGGTACTTACGGATGCAGAAGTGCATCAATTGTGGTGGCAATTATTTTGAAAAACTGGGTTAAATATCAAAACTTTCAGAACATCCTACGTAATAAATTTGAATTGGCCATCTCAAAGCCCAAACGCAAACGCTTAAAAACATGTGGATCCTTAAAAAAATTAAACTCTGTGGAAGAAAAACATTAGGGACCAATCAGCACTGATGCGTTTTGAAAGAAATGTCGAAAGAAGTTTTTGAAGAGTGTGCGGAAGAATTAATAGACAACTGCCGCAGACGGTGAGGAGCAGGGGATTCGACACTGTACGAATTACAAGTCCTGTGTCAGGTGAATAAATGGGCCTGCGAGTGAATTCATAAGAATTTGTCTAAAACAAATTGTCTTTATATGTGAAGGGATTGAAGAATTGGTGATAGTGAAGAAGCCCGAAGAATTGTCTGCACTGTATTATTTTTGGATATTGCTATAATTTTTTGTATAATTAAAAAGTTATTGAATCTTATGAAAGGGGAATTTAAAAACCCTCAGAAGGATTTCTACAAAGCGTGTAAAATAATTAACTAAATTTTAGTGTGAAAATATATTTTTAATGAATATTTTAGCAAAACAGCATCTAACCACTCCAAATCAGGGAGGTGCAGTTTTATACCCAGAATATACCTACCAATTTGGTTCCAATTCGATACCCTATAAATAGATAGTTGAATCCTTAGCAATCTACTGCTACTTTCTAGTTATAAGCCATTACCATGTAAATTTGCCTACATCACAAAACAAATACTTACGGACTGTACAAAAAGTTTACCAGTGCAACGGAAGCATTTGAGCAGGATATTTTCAATTTCGTCAACGGATGAGCTACATACATCTCTATCGAAAAATAATACCAGTTCTCATTTCAAATTCAATAAAACTTTATTTAAGACAAGTAAATTCCTTTAAGTTTGAAAGTAACAAGTGCTGAATTGAAACTAGTTCTTTTTATTTAAAAAAATATTTTTAATCTTCTAGAGTCGTCCTTTCATAATTTATCGGTAGTATCTGAAATAATCAAGTGAATAATTATTAAATTAATAAACAAAAAAATAAGTAAATAAATGCAAGTAAATGCCACTAGAAGGAATGTGTCTGAGAATAGTTGAAATTCGAAGTAGGTAAATACGAACAGTAACGCAACAATATTGTAAAGAATTGGAAAAAAAATTACGCAAACTAACAACAATCTATCCAAAGCTCGAAAAAATGTAGGAGTAATTGAAATTGTAATTAATGAAAAATTTGCTGTTGATATGACTTTCGTAAATAAATCTTTTATTTTTTTTAGGAAAAGATGTTTTTATGTCTTTTACGATAAATTCCTGTATTAAATTTGATTTTATTTCGCATTTTCGCGTTTTTTTTCGTTATTCATCTTCACTTTGTTTTTTTTTTGCTTTTTTTAACTATCGTGTAAAGTATTAGTAAAACGCTCGTGAATTATTTTATTATAAAATAAACAACTTTACAACGCATACTATCGTAATGTAACCGTGTGAAGGTGTTGGGTGTGATTTAAAAACATGTTACATGATGCTGACTTATATACACATGAATTATGAGAATTTGATCTTAGAAATCCTAATAATAAAAATGTCTCCTTTTATGTCTTCTTATATATATAACAGCGTATTTACGGAACATTTCACTTATACACAATTTGTCTTTTCGTTCTTTGATTATTACTTTATAAATAGTTAGTTTTGTCCTTTTTACAATCAATTAACATAATTTATCTTGTATAATACAATTATTACGCTATCTGCGATCTCTTTAATCGGTAGTCGTATCTATTACATATCTAAGTCCCTTTTTTTAAATTACCTAGTAAAAACTAGTCTATTTACAAAATTATTTAAATAATATACTTAATTTCATTTAGAATAACGATTTTACGTGTTTGTGTGATCTTGTTAAAGTTTTCACGCTCTTCGTCTCTGTGTTAGGTAGATTTTATATCTTTTATCATAGTTAAACACTCACTGCAACAGTGCAATAGTGCTCAGGGATTTTGTTGTCTAACTCAATCTCCAAGGAATACTATACAATTTTATATGATATAATTTTACGCTTGACTGGGTATACATATTGAACGACAACAAAATCGTACTTTAGAGTATTAGGCTGGCAGATACAATGTGAAACACAATTCGAACGTGTTCTGATAAATCCTATGTTATATAATACATATGAACCATCATATTTCTCGTGTTATCTTTTTGTTTTCTTGTCTACAAACTATTAGTAATAATACATTCGTGTCTTTTAGAATCCGTTTTGTTAATGTTGCTTTCATAAAATTGACTTTATACCTCGTAATTTAAATAAAAATATACTATACACATCATTCACTCGCATTTTTTTTTTTCAAAAATTTCATTTAATATAAATTTTTTTACTCATTACTTATACATAGATATAAGTAATATTAATTCATAGTGTATAAAATCACAGGGGGGCGGAACGATTTACCCCTATAGTTATTATCAGTGTTTATACTCCGGATAGCGGCCATTCTCCATTAATTGTCCGTCGCCTTGACTTGATTCTATATGGCTTCGTCTCTGTTGAGGTTGTATAACACTTCCGCTGCTTTCTGTTTCCGTTGAGGGTGGTGACGGGTAATAGTCCCTCTGACTTACACTTAGACCATTCGGTGCCCCCATTGATGATGTTTCGCCGTGGATAGTACCCGTTGATGATGGTCCGACGCCTTGGCTGTCCGTACCTTGATCCAGTACCACCACGGAAACTACATCCTCACTCGCCCACCGGGCTAACTGTTGTTGAGCTTGAATAAAGTCATCACTAGAAAATAATAATCATAACGAGAACACGATACAAATTTCTTTGGCCTGAACAAATGAATGGGCCATTCCTAATGATTTAAATCACATTTAACTGTTTGAATTGAAAGGATAAAGAAAATTACTTAAAAATTGTGAGAAATGTTTGTTTTGGGCTTTCGGTATGTCTTAAATGGTTGCCTGAAGAAATGTTATATATATGTAACCATGTGTTTGAGATCTAAAAGTCTATAACCTTTTAAAATTGTGGCAAGATATTAATTTTTAATTAATAAAATCCAGATTGAAGAAGAGATTTGTGTGGCTGTCGAATTATTCTTGTAGCGTAGCAGGATCTTTTGCCCAAGCTGGTGTCTAAACTCGAAAATTATGTCCTAGACGTTTGTATGTCGTTTATGTTCCTGGTAAGAGTTTTGATTAATGGGTCTATTGAAATCCGTGCATAAGGTGTCCCTGAAGCCAATATCAAAAAGTACACAATATGAAAGAAATGAAAATGGAACTACATAATAAGGTGGAGGGTCTTACTTGGCGTACCTATACAGATTTTCTCCCTTGTTGGTATGGGTTCAAATGTTGCACAAGGCGCGGCGATATATCTGGGTACCAGTAGTTGAGGCAATTCTAGTGACATGTTGCAAACATTTGTCAGGTTAAAATTTCCCAATCTCTTTTTCAATATTGTAAAAAGAGGCCGTTTGCTTTTGGAATCAATTGCCACATGGATATTACAAGGATTTGTTATGAGTCCGTTCCCAGTTGAAAGAAGAAGCCTTCATTACGCATATTTAAGGCCTCCTATGGAAGTTAAGAAGGAATGCTTCTTCGTTTCTTAGTTAATTCCGTTTTTACAGTTTTCCAACTGGGAGTAGCATCAAGCCAACATAACTGTTATGCTCATAAAAATTCTGGATCAGATGGTAGAAGCAACGCGGATGTTGGACACGGTCCATCAGAAGACGTTGTCAACTGAAGAACTGCTTCCTCTAAATCCTCGACCCTGAATCCAGTGAAAGAACTATTAGGGGGAACAACTAAAACAGTTCACACCGATCAACCGGCTAAAACAAAATGTAACTTTTCGTTTCTCGAATTTTGGGTCGAGTCAGAACTAAATTTATTGAGAATATCACAAGTACTTATATACTATACAAAAATTTCTATTAAGAATTATAAGCTAAATGAAAAAAGGCTTTTCATATGTGGCAAAAATGTTGCCACACAACATATACTTGAATGTACTTTTAATATTTTACGATGATTAAAACTAAATACGACTTGCATTGAATATAAGCCTTAATATCAGAAGAGCATTAGAATTTACTCTCGGATTTTTAACCGTGTAGGAGGTAGAGGTAGATTCCGCACAAACGTGGTAAACTTCGTATGTTATAGTTTGTCAATGTGAGAGGAGACCATCGCCCGGGATATGTCAATGGTCATATGCTCATAGTCCTGAATGGTTCGAAGTGCAGCTAGTCTTGTTTTAATCCTGTCGTGGTTGTACACAAGAAATAGCAATCTCGTTCCACCATAAAATGCTGTTTTAAAAGGCATATCCTTATATCTTTAAATGAAGAAAGCTAAGGATTCTTTATATCCTAGTTTTTTTGCTAAAATGCTACTGGATTTGTTCCTTGCCACAATTTTAAATTTGACTTCCCTATTTCGCTATTTTTGGCATTAATTTAAGTACAATTGCAAAAACTACTAACATGTGTGCTAAAATGGTAGTGCAGAGTGCAATTGCCAACAATCTAATTTTTCTAACATGTATCTAACTGAACTATACATTGTATATATATATATATTTAAATGTATCTTCAAAATGATTTCTTACTTGAGTTTAGCTGTTGTACCCAATTATAAGATTTCTTTATCCTTTTTTGTTCCATTTGTTATGGCCGAAAAATAAGTGCAACCTACCTTTCACTATCGGGTGTTTCTCGATCTACACGGGCATCTACAGTCCTATCATGATGATCGGCACTTTCGTAGATGCCCTCATCTTCTGTATGCAGATGCGTGTGCGAAGAGTGATGTGATGAGTGCGGCCCATGGGATGCATGACCATGCGCATGTGAATGATGTGTATGATGACCGAAAGCATGAGGTGAATGGGATTGATGCGGATGTCTACTAGTTGTTGGATGCCTTGGATACCTATACATATAGCGATTTTCATCGTCTGGACGGGGACGACATCGACCGCTATAAGTTGGATGTATAGTTGCTGTTTTCTGTGATTGTGCTAATTGCTGATTAGAGCTGGAATAAAAAGTTCGTTAGAAATAGTCGCACAGCCGATAACAAAAAAAAATTGAATAAAACGGTAAAAATCCAAAACTAACCCTTGCGAGGATTCACTACAAGCGGCGGAACTATCTAATCTATAATGACGATCAGCTTCTGTTTCGGACATTCGAATGTCTTCGGAACCGCTGGGACTCATGTGCCTAGAGGAATGATGTTCTAATTGCCTAATTAGATCTTCTAAATTTCGTATTCGAAGTGGACCGGTCGATGGAGCATCCTCCTCTTCTTGTAAATGCTGCGGTCGATGATGATGTAACAGGGGACCTGTTTGGCTACTTTCTACTAGCACCGTATGTGGTTGCGTTACATCGCATATGTTCTCTTTGGAACTTGTTTTTGAGCCACTCCGCTTATATTCACCATAACTAAGAGGGGCTGCGGTGCATTCTTGTAATGTTTTACGTAACATTTCTTCACTAAGGCTTCCACTTCCTACAGGTGTGTTGCCTGCACCAGTGCCACGATGTGAGGCGGCATTACGTAATGCTTCCAGGATATCTTCATGATATCCATTTAAACTTTTTAGTGTTCGTTCAACTTCGGATACTGCAGCGCCAGATGCCGCTGATGGAATGGTACCGTCTTGTTGTGCTATTAATTCTAGATTGTCCGACTGACCATCCTCTCCCCATTTGTCTTTACCTTGTTCCCCCAGAACATATGTATGCCTTTTGAGAATTCCCTTTTCTGGAATTTGGGAGAAATTTGTGGTTTTTTTTAAATATTCAAAAGAAATCGTATCGACATGTGTTCCACTTCTCCGTTGATTATATACACAGTGCAGTGTTTCGTTGTTATTTACACAGAGTAAACAATGTACAGAATTCAATTAAACAAGTGTAAACACTTAAAGCAAAGTTTGTGCTTAGAAATCCTACATCGTGCGACAGTTGCTGTATTGAACGGAAATTCGTGTTTTTATGGTTGCAAAGTAAATTTAAATATTAAAGACATCCTCGTTTTTACTTGAAATCGAAAATAATTGTTTCATTTGCAGGAGTATTTTACAAATGTTTTCATTCCCACGATATTGAGAAAAAAAACTCAAATTCAAAAACTAATTAAAATGAAGAAATTATCTCTAGAAGTCACATTTATTTTGAACATTGGTGATTAATGTTATTTTTCCGCATAAAACCTGCTCTTAGAGTAGGAAAAGCCTTACGCGAATAATATCCAAACTAGTTGAGAAGCATTTTTGGTGCGCGATAAGAATTTCTTTAGTTGTTATGTTCGCGTCACGAATTTCGTGTGTGGTGTGGCCAATGAAAATTATTTTCTTTTTTCGCGCCATGTGAATCGCGTCGCTTTGCATTTGGTGCGTCTATAGCTTGCTTTAAGGAATAAGGTCGCGGATGGTGCAAGAAATAAACAGAGACTTATGGGGTTCCGATTCATCTGTTAATTGGAAATTTTCAAACAAAATTATATCTAAGGCTCAAGAAATAAGACATAACTGTATATTTTTCAGAAGGCAGCTATGTTTGAAGCAACATATCTCATGATAAGTGAATTGTGTTAGAACTATCTGTCGGTGCTAACGAACATTTGTAGTAGACACTTTAATTATTTCGCTCACATAGATATTAAATGTTTTCGATTTCCTCCTTGCCAAAAAAAGGATAGGGAGATTTTCGTAGTGTTGACTAAGCAAAGAGTGTCCATTTACAATAGCAGTGATATCGTGCTCAATCTTTGCGAAAATGCTTAAAAATCAAAAACATCTACGTTTTTCTGATCAGCTTTAACTGTACTTTCAAGGTGTCTCTGGATTAGATGCGAGTTATCTCTTCATGAATTTAGCATCATTATCGTCTGATTGTTAATGTTTATTTTGTTATCGCCGCTTCCAGTAAGTTTTAATAACAAAAGCATGCGTGGACGCTGCTAAGACCTCCACACCACAGTAAAATGTAATAGATGTCCGGATCCCATCAGAATACCTCTTGTTCATATTTATATTTGTTTTAGATTCATTTACGAATACTTATGAATACTTTTGTTTTGGAAGCCACCTTCCTATTCTTCTTTAGCTGGTTTTCTAATAGAGAACCTTTGGGAAAATTATATATTACGATAGTGTAGTAAGCCAGAAGGTCTCCATTGGCATTGATATTGTCGATGGTTTTACAATAGTTTAACT
>QYTT01076410.1:0-17393 GCA_006980735.1 Dasypogon diadema
CTGATTTAATTTTCCGGATCAGATTTTTAAAAAATCCTCACTTTTTCCATCAAAAACCGGCAGTAGCTCGATGAATTTCAGCGGGTCGATGCTCAGTGCTAGCGAGGCTGATCTCCTGTTTTTTTTTTTTAGATAAATTGACATGTGGCTAGAGTGCCACTAGAGGATTTTAGAACGGTCAACTCTGAGCACAACGATTGGTTTGCCAAAAGTTTTTGAAGAAATAACAAAAAACAACCAGCGATGCAGAATCACTCTTGCCCAGGAGAAGAACGTGAGCTCTCATGCATCAGCCCAAACAACTCAATATTTGACCGGCCAAAACATGGCATTGGTGGGTTATCCGCCGTACAGTCCTGATCTGGCATCCAATGACTTTATTTTGTCCCCGTATGTAAAAAATATACTTCGTGGTCAACGATTTTCGACGCCAGAATAAGTGGTCGATCAGTCTAGAATGCATGTTTTGGGAGTACCTCAATCGGAATTGAAAAACTGCTATGAAAATTGGTTAAAACGTATGCAAAAGTGTATGGATTATCGCGAAGAATATTGTGAAAAACATTAAAAACAATTTTCAGTGATAAATATTTGTTGTTATTTATTGTTCCGGAAACATAAATAGCAACCTACGTACTATACAAAACGTGATAAAAAATTTTATTTAATGATTTTGAAAAAAAAAATTAAATTATCGTTATCAGGTTTAAAAAAGCCGGTAGGTTCACAAGTCGTTATGGATCCCTTAATTTAATTCAAAAGAGTGCACAAGATTTTTTTGGCATTTAAAAACCGATTGTACTACGCACAATTGAAAATTTATCGAACTTTCATGGTCCTTTTAAGACCTCTTTTCAGACAGAATGCAGAAATATTCGCAAAAAAATTCGTACTCGTTAATAGAAGAAGAAACTTGCTTCTTAATTAGCTTGCTTTAAAATTACATCGATATATATTTTTCATTAATGTTTGTACACCAAAACACCGTCACATGTTTGGGAGATTAATTTGTTTCCCAAATTAAATTCCTCAAAGACGCTCTTGTACAGATCATACAGATCGAAAAATGGAAAAAAAACTTTCTATCGGCAATTTGCTTTTCACAAATCGTAAAATTATCTGCTTGAAATGAAACGAAATTTGCTGCATCTATTTCTGTCCTTAATTCATTTAAATAAATTAAGAAGATGCAATCCAAAAGTTTGTTTCGGATGATTTTTCAGGTATTTTGAACGACATGATTGCTCTTTAAATAATCATCCAAAACGATATCAATAAACCTGGTATATCCTACCATACCCAGGAAAATTCCTCTTTCTCGTCTCAAATTGTGACTGCCGAGAGCGCCGTGAACAAACTGATACTCCAAAAACGGAAGCAATTTTCGAAATAAAGCGTTTTGTCTCGCTCCCCCGTAATCCCGACAAAGTGCAATAAATTCTATATATATATATACTTCAATATGAAGGAAGTAAATAGAAACATGCAAACCAAATCTATCCCTTGCTTTTGGAAGAAAATGAAGACAAATTTCTTAATGTATTATACATAAAAAGTTTTACGTCGCAACTTAACCGAAAATTATTATAAAAATCATTATGTAGTACACAAGTGGAAAATTTATTTCCCAACCCACGTAGAAAATTGAAAGCTGAATTGGACCAATCTTGGAGTTGACTTTTTTTTCATATATATAAGGGGGGGGGGGGTGTCCCATACAAGTTACCTTCAAGAAATTTGCACAAATTTTTTAAATCGATATATACATCTCTTTCGATCTGTCTGTCAGTCAAACTGAACTGTAATCTCATATTCGATATTGTTCAATGTTAAGTAAATCCGAGTATCTATATTTAAAAAAGTAAATATTCTCACTTCCAAATTTAGGTTCAAGAATTTTTTATAATTTAATTTCACTCAACCCTGTCTTTTTATCATGCTGTACATAACAAAAAATCCGAAATTTGAATCATATTTTAAATTTTGGCGCCTGCTTCTGCCATCAGCTTTGCACATTATATGTATCAAACTCAACGCGACTTACACTGTTGCATCGAAACATGCGTTCAAAATTTCGACTCAATAATTTTCCGGAGCTACCCTCTCCCCAGCCTCAAACTGCACTTCTCACAACTAGCTATTTTCTATGTATTTTGTACAATTAGTATGGAATGGTTATAGTTAGTATAATGTTGTGTATTATTTATTTCTCTTATTTATTTAGCTTTCTTATGCTGTATTAATTTATATTATTGTTAGAAATAGTTGCTTTCCTCCTATTTATCAATATGTAGGTACTAAATAAGATCTTGTAATCTTCTGTACAATGCCGAATAAAGTATATTATTATATTATTATTATTATTAGCTGCGCACGCCAGATCAATTATAAGTGATACAGTATAGCTGGCATACATATTTAAAATTCCCTCATCCGCAGAGCTACAATATTTTAGCCCATTGCGCTTTGAAGCAAAATATAAAACTAACACAAAAAAAACTAATAAACTGGCAGTGACTGGTCTACTCAACTGCCAATTTCCCATTTGGCCATTTTGTTTTCCTTTTAAAAGTTTAATTGTTATAAAAAAACCGCCAATTCAAATTTTTTGCAAACCTTACCAGGTGTTCATTACTCAATTATGCGTCGAATGAAATTGGTCCGGATTTGATATCATTTTTTGTTCTCGACATATTCGAAACGAAAAAAAGTTCACGAACGTACGTACACACACATACACACAGACATCTCTCTAAAAATGATGGATTCGGACTCTAGGGACCCCGAAACGTGGAGATATGGTGAAAATTTCAGTACGAAAAATCGGACCCATTACAACAACTTCCAAATGGGAAGTTGAAAATTATCCAATATAGGGAACTGAGCTGCCAGTGGCCCAGCGCCACAGTAAAGCTAGCATAGCACACACATTTGAAATTCTCCCGCAGCAGGGTTAATTCATCTGAGCCTTCACGCATGGAAATGCAATGGAATGGAAGAGAAATAAAACATAAAATTATCAGGAGAAAAGGACTTAGCAGCTTTGTTCTTGCGAGTTTTATTCCCTTAGCAACTGCTCGGCAATTGTATTTGGCATGGCGTTGGTTTTGTTTAGGCCTTTCTTGTTGAAGTTGCATTGAATATACAGTGTTCTCCTAATAGCATGGTACACATCAGTCAAATATGAACACTTGCTTGCCTCCTGTAGCGGAGATATTTTATGACTAGCTGCTTACAAAATGTGTTGGCAATTACAGCCGATGATAAAAACGTCACTCATAATACGTTTGATAAAAGAAATGCAATTAGACACAAGGAAAGAGAAATGCAATATAATTTTAAGACGTTTCCTTTGAATTCTTAACACAACTATATTTATGAAAATTTCAGTGGAGCTAAGCCCCTCTAGCTCCTAAGGTAGAGACGCCTCTGGCGTTGACGCATCTGTGAAAAACATTTTTGATATAAATCGGGTATCACCTTCATCTTTTTGAAACAACCGTTCACAAAGTCTGGTTGGTAAACTCTGATTATAAAATCAGCAAAACAACTATTTCTATTTATTAACAACCCTTTCAAATACAAAAACAACCTTTTCAAATTCAATTGAAACCATTTAAAAAACATATATAACTGTGTAGCAGTATTAGAAATATTTTACTTTTTGTGTAAATAGTATATATATTAATATGAGTAATTTGACTGAGGAAGGAAGTATAGAAAATAAAACGTGCCGTTCATGGTTAAAAGCACTAGGAAATAAAAAGGATAAAGTAGTGAAATTGATTAAATCATTGTATACGACTTAAAACAGTGGTACAAGAGACCCGATCAAGAATTAAGAAGGCTGGGTTTGAAAAGAAGCAGCGCTGATCCTTGTATGTATTTGTCTTCAACGGCAATAGTATAATGATCATTGCAGTGTACGTCGACGACTTCTTGCTAGCCTCAAATAGTGAACGATGGTGCAAAAGGTATGAAGGCTGAGTTAGGCAAATTGTTTAAGATGGTGGATTTAAAAGGCATAAATTATTGTTTAGGGATTCAGTTCAAGCGGAGAAATCATTACTATGCCTTAACAAAAGTACTGCGAAAGAATTTCGCAACGTTTTGGCATGGAACGCTATAAGGAAATTTCAACGATACTCGATTGCAATAGCAAGCTATGTAAGCCAGAGCAAGAAAACAGTTTGGTTGATTATCCGTATCAGAGTTTAATTGGCTCGCTCATGTTGTGTGAGTTCACTCAGTCAGTTCAACAGTTGTTACACCAATGCACATTGGAATGCTGCTAAACGTTTCCCTCGATATTTGAAGGCAACTATGGATCATGGGCTAGAATTTCGGAAAACCGGCGAGAATTTAATTGGTTACGTAGATGCATATTGGGGCTCTACAACTGACGATCGGAAGTTATACACGGAGTACGCTTTTGTCCGGTCCGTCGCACTTTCAAGTATGGAGGCTGAAATCGTGGCCATATCGGAAGCTGCAAAGGAGGCTGTGTTCTTGAGGGGGTTCCTATCTGAACTGGGATGGTCAACAAAAAGAATTTTACTCATTAATGTTAATCAGGGTGCGCAACGATTAATAAAGCATCCTATCTCCCATAACCGCACGAAGCACATTTATATTCGTTAACACTTTGTGCGTGAGGCTTTTGAATCGAGTAAATTGATTTGCGATATCTTAAAACTGCCGAAATGCGAACCGACATCCTTACCAAGGGATTACTGCAAAGGCAAAATATCGGAGACAGAGGAGTTTCAAATTTGTAACTTTGAGGGGGAGCCTTGTGGATGGCAAAATTTCAAGAATCAACCCTTTTTGTAATGCATTAACCTTTGATATCGATAACTTCAACTTAGAATTAAGAAAACGATTTTTCTCTCTTCTGTCATGACTAGGAAAGGAGACACATGTCAAGTTTCTGGCTCTAATAATAATAAAATAAGAAAGAATATAATAAAGAAACAATCTAAATCAAAAATCGCAAAAAAAAACACTATCACTTCCAAATTGCGAATGGGCCTAGAGTTTTCTTCATTCGTATATTTGGTGGATATATTGTACAACTCCAAAGTTGACCTCACATCAATGCTATTAACTTTTGAAGAACTTAAGATATTAATAAGATTCTTCTTTTATTTGAGTCACCTCTGTAGGTCGTTGCTTTATGTCCCATTTACAAGGCAAATGAAAGTGTCAGCGAAATTCCAATGTTTGAAAAATTATGTATAAGTGTTTCGATCTGATAGTAGCGAAGACCCTTTTGGACACTCATGATACTTGTAAGGAACTGGGGTTTTTTTTAAGTAGACCCAAAATTAGAAACTTATGCACATTTATTTCATTCCTTAAAATTAATAAAATTGAGTCCTCGCTAATCCTACATCTAACCTGTTCCCTACACCAATATTTTCTTTTCCCTACCTACTTACTTTCCTTCTAAGCTATCCTAAAATTCTCAGACTCCTTTACCTTGCGTTTCTTCTGTTTCTCGACCTCCCTTTAATTACCTCCTGCTCGGTGTTCTCACTTCTTTTCCTTGACTTGATTTTTCTCCTTTCTTTAATGGTGAATTTCACAATCCTTTTCTTTAAATTTTAGAATCGCCGCACTATTCACTACATATACTTTCTATCCTCCCCAATCCTTCGCCTTCCACGTTCAGCTCAAAAGTCCCCTGCCGGTTTTCGCGCGTTTTTTTCCTTTGCCCCCTTTCCTACTTTCCGGATCAATCCTTCTCATTCCTTAATTTATAACTGTCATCTTTACTGCCCTGATTATCGTCAAGTTTGAAAACTCTCCAAACTATGATGACTCCTGTTCACCAGTTTTACTAACATTTTGGAATAAGTCCGGAACTATGGATCAACAAATAAACAATATTTGCGGGAAGCTTTTCTTTTGTTCTTTAATTGGAAAAAAAAGTGCTGATGAAAGTCATCGATTGCTATCAGAAATTTACGGTGAATATACTCCAGCGATTGAAACTTGCGAATTTAGGTTTCGATGCTTTAAAAGTGGCGATTTTGACACGGAAGATAAGGAACGCCCTGGCCAAGCGAACAAGCTTGAAGATTTGGAGCCTCTACTTAGTGAAGACTCATGTCAAACGCAAGAAGATCTCATATAATCCTTGAGCGTAACACAAGCAGCAATTTCCAAGCGTTGAAAATCATTGGAATTCATCCGAAAGCAAGGAAATTGGGTATCACATGAAATTGAAGTCGAGTGCTGTCGAAAGGCGGTTGTGCACGTCTGAAATGCCGCTTGAGCGCCATGAAAGGAAGTCGTTTTTGCACCGAATTGTTACTGGCGACGAAAAATGGATTCATTATGACAATCCGAAGCACGGAAAATCGTATGTGAAGCCCGGCCAACCAGAAACATCAACATCAAAGCCGTATATCCATGGCGCCAAAGTAATGCTCTGTATTTGGCGGGATCAAAAGGGTGTCATCCATTATGAGCTGCTAAAACCTGGTGAAACTATTATGGGAGAGCTCTACAGGCAACAACTGATTTGTTTGAAGAGCGCATTCAAAGAAAAGAGGCCAGAATATGTGACCAGACATGAGGCCGTAATTTTCCATTATGACAACGCTAGGCACCGGTTAAAAACTATTTCGAAAATAGTGGATGGGAAGTTTTGCCTCACCCGCCATAATCACCAGACCTTGCCCCTTCGGACTACCACTTGTTTCGGTTGATGCAAAATGCCCTTACTGGAATACGCTTCTCTTAAGTTGAAGACATCAAAGATTGGCTTGATTCGTTCCTTAAGAAGCTTAAAAAGATGAGCAGTTTTTTTTGGCAAGAAATTCATAAATTGTCTGAAAAGTCGGGAAATGTCATAGCTGCCGATAACCAATAATTTCAATAATGTATCAATTCATTTCATTATTAAAATAAAGCTTTAGTTTTGCAAAACATCCCTCATTTTCAAGTTATACACCCAATAACTTTTCAAATGCTAGGAATTCGTTAGTCTTTTCCATCTTTAAATGTTTTCTTTTTTTCGTATAACTTTAAAAATTAATTCAATAATTTATTTTTTTATTTAATATACTCTTGAAAGTCGAACATTGCTTATTTTCGAGCACAGGATCACACTCGAACACTGTTAGAAGCTGCATCTTACTTGGAAGACAAAAGGTTGTCATTTTTCGAAAAGTAGAAAGGAACGTTTTGATGGGAGTCGCAACAAACGTTGATGAGAACAATCCAAAGAATCGACTAATACGCACATTATTCCAAAAAGCTAAGAATATTAATCAAATGAAATTGAATTATCCTGAACGATTATTTCATCCTTTATAATGCCTTACAATGTGGAATATAATTTCGAAAAACGTACCTTAAAATCTGCTCTTCTTCTTTTATCCTAATGCAATAATTTGGAAATTTAATTACAAAACTGGTTTTTGCGCCAGATTTTATGGCCAAAGAGTTCGTTCAGGATGGTCACAATTTAACCACAACTTCAACTTAAAGTTGGGAGATTTCTGAGGGTTACTATAAGTTTGTTTAAATTCATTGCTAAAGAATTTTTCCACGTTTAAAGAAAAACATATAAAGCATAAATTTATTCTTGTGTTATGATAACGCAACCAAGAAAACATATTTTCGAAATTGGAATATCTTGTAATGAAACTTTTTGCCATATTTCACAATTTTATGAGCAATGGTGAAAGAATTGAGTTTCTATTGCTTAAATTGATTATAATGTCCAACAGATAAGGATAAAAGCTTTTACTTGTTTTCACTTAGCTAAATGTTGGCTCTTTTAAAATTCTAGTCAATAAATTTCTAAAATCCCAGGAATGTTCCTTACGTCTTTGTGTTCTGCATCGATAAAACTTTATCAGACCAGAGAAGCAGATAAACAAGATATCAAATGTATCCGTATCTGTCAGTTCGAAAGAAATAAATTTGTTTTGGTGAGAAGAAACCTAGAATGAAAATGTATGGGAGGCACCTTTCAATGTTATAGCAAACAAATCTAATTAATTTACGGATTTTGCACTTAAAAGATACACTTCGTACTTTTTGCAATGATAGTATTATGCCATGAATGTCAACGCGTTATTTAACAAGTTGTTCAAATATGTGAGAGAAAACTTTGTCTTTGGATAAAATTCCAAACGATTTGGGCTCCAATGGTTTTATTTCTTTAAATCTGTATCTTTGTAGGTATAAACTTCACAGTGGAATCAAGGACAAATTAAAAGGTGCGAAGTAATAGGAAAGTGCCTTACCGTCTTGTTGATTTTTTGTTTGTCCTTTTATGTGATGTGTTTCGACCCTTAAGAGTTCATTGTAAGGCGTTCGGTCCTGTCCCAACTAAATCCAATTATAAGAAAATTCTTTTAGCAATAAAAATGATGTTAGTTTCTTTTGTTTAGGATCACTTTACACTATTGTCGTATTCTTCCGTGGATGACAAGTTAAAGTTGCGCTCTTCAGCTCCCGTCGTTATTTATTATTTTTCATTATTCACCTTTAATTGGTCTTGTCGTGAATTGTTTTGTTTTTAGGTCACCGTTTTTCGTAGATTCTCAGTTCTTTAAGTAATAAATTTCGTGATTTTTGAAGTAAACAGTTGTCTTAACCGATATAGGTTGTGGTAAGCCTGAAAAGAGTAGTTTTCCCGCTAATAACACGAACAAGGGAGTACAGAAAGTAAAACCCATACAAATGAGAAATCGGACTGCTGAAAAATCTAACAATAAGAAAAAGAGGCACTAAAACGTCCACTTCTACGACTACACTAGCCCGTGCAGATTCCATCAGTTGTGGCGACAGTCTTAAACTGCTGAAAAGCATCTCTCAAACCATTAACGACAGATTTATTGAGATGGAGGAATACATTATTGGTAAATTTAACGAATTGTTCGGCTCCTGTGCCGCTGAATTTGATAAACTGCAGGGTGCTTGTGATGGTTTGCAGATTATGCTGACGACACTGTGAGATTCAATTGAAAGCCTCCATCGAATGCACCGACTTAATGATGCTGTTGTCACTGGAATTCCATTTACACAGAATGAGGAGCCGCTTCAGATTGTAAATTAAATACCTGAGATGACTGCAGCCCTTTTGCCCGTGCCAAAATTTACATTCTGGGCAAGAACAAATCATCCGCATTTAGGATGATTCTCCAATCACTGAGGTTGACGCTGTGGTTGTAACCGACGATGCTGAAGTTTAACTTAAATTAAGTAGAAATAATCACCATCTCCACCACCAATTCCACCATCTCCACCACCATTCCATCTCTCAATGAAATTGTAATATAGAACTCTTTAATGCAATCTAGATTACAAGTTCATCGATAGATGGAAGTGGAAGATGGAAGAGAGGGGGCTCTAATATAACACACTTCATCTGTAGTGTATGAAAATATCGTAACTTTTCATTAAGAAAAGGGTTCATGAAATTTTCATAACTTTCACAATTGTCGGACTGGGTTATGAAATGAACTTTGTATATTTTGCTCTTTGCTATAGATACATATATCTAGTCTTTTGTTTCTTTTTTTCATTTATTTTTTTCCTAGTTTTCAAAATTTTGGAGCACTACTTACATTATTAACTTTTGGTAAATATGGATGTCTTTTGCTTTCGTTGTTTTGTTGGTCCCACATTCGCTCCTCTCACTGTTCTGATACTTTTTAGTTGAGTTTGTTTAATGATTTTGGCAGCTTTAATGGAACCGTAGTGCTATTGAATATACTCGGTAAATGCCAGAAAGGCCTTAATTTATGCCATTTGAATGTTCGCAGTATCAGAAGCAAAACTGACGACTTCAGAGTTATCTTTGGAAGTACAAATCTGCATGTGCTGTGTATCAGTGGAACGTGGGTCAATAATAGTATACCTTCGAATTATGCCACTTTCCCCAAAACTTTTAAAACTACAAGACATGCACAAGAGGAATAGCAAGAACGTTGAACTCTTTTTTATGAATGCTACGAGATAGCAGTACATGGACTGACGAAGTATATAAGCCTAATTTCGCCTATCTGAAAGCATTCATGGGTTGTAGAAAAGAAAGTATAGTATATTTTGTATAGTATATTTCGCTGTGACCATGATGAATGTGTTTTTGGTGTGGTGGCTGTTTATGTTAAGAAATCTTTGAGGTGGAAGTTGGTGATGACGTCTTCTTCCGCGTCCTGCATTAATATCTTATGTGTTGAAATTAATAATGGTTGCCATCAAAATTGCCTTGTTGTATGTGTGTATACTCCTCCTAATTTTTTTCCTCCTGATAACATCGGTGAATTAGAAGATATTCTGATCGGCATAAGTGTGATGTACTATGATATGGAAGCGATAGTGGGCACTTTTATTCCAGCCTTCATAGATTTGACTTACATATAGTTAATTCTTTACTCCCCACCTACTGTAACACGACTTCGGCTTCTGTTCTTGACCTCTAATCCTCGTAGCGTTCTTTTCCGCAATCAAATTAATCCTCCTAGGTTTTTGGACTGTGACATATTGTTCTTATGCTATAATTTGACCACAGAGAACCGCACTAATATTAATTACATTTCAAATTTACAAATTGTGGTCCTGGATGTGATGTGTGGCATAAGATCGTAGACTGTTGGCTCAGCTGGGATACCACCTAAATTCTTAAAATTATTATTGCCTATCATTCTGTCAGTCATAACATGTCTGCTTATTCACACAATCTCCTCCTCCTCCTCTTCTACTGTTGTATCGAAACATGCTGCTGTTGTTTCGGTTGCTAAAAAGTTCTGTCCTTCTGCTCCGTTTGACTTTAGGCCAATTCGTATATTGTGCTATAGTTCGAAGGTTCTTGAAAAGTTCATAAGTAATCAACTTCTTGATTATTCGCATGCATTCCTACCTTACGAAGTGGCAGTCGGGTTATTGTCGGCAACACTCGTGCGAGACTGCCCTGCTTAAAGCCTCTACTGATTTAAGATTCGCCTTAAATAAAGAAGAGGTTTCTTCCCTGATTCTCTATTCTCTACTACTGTCTCTACTGATTTAAGATTTGCCTTAGATAGAGAAGAGGTTTCTTCCCTGATTCTCCTTAACTTCTCTAAAGTCACCCATAGTATTAACGATGAAATATTGCTCGATAAATTACACTCTAGGTTTCACATGTCATCATCAGCAATCAAGTGCATACACAGCATTTCATGTGGGGGTACCTCAGGGTTCAACTTTGGGGCCGCTTCTTTTTAAGCTGCATGTGAATTATTTACCCTCTGTGCTTCAGTATTTACATATTCATTTTTATGCTGACGATTGCCTGTTATACATATATTAGTGTACTAGCAGACTTTCTTCATTCATATGTTACGAAGCTAAACAATGACTAGAATCGTATTTTGAAATAGCCAATCGATAATTGCTTAGTTCTTAATCCGCCGAAATCTTCTTATCTTACGCTTTCGCGCAAGGAAAACGCATCTGAAACCTCTCTGGTTCATGAATATGTATTGCCTTGTCATTCCGGAAAGCATTTGAAAAAGTAGAATGGTTGAATTCATTAATAATTTAATTATTTGTGTTATGTGCAAAAAATTTAAATGATAGAATATGCATATATATAAAAATTTCTTTAAAAGTTTTAAACCAAATTCCTTAAGCTTCCTTAAGCTCACTGACAGCTGTCAAAATGCTTTCATATCATTTTTCATTTCTGCGGACATGCAATATAAAAAAACATATGGTCTTAGATGCAGAGAGGAAGGTCATACTTACTTCAAAGAACACTTACAATAAAAGGTTTATATTTCCGACTGGATAGCTGCTCTACTTAGACTAGTAGAGATTAAATATATATTTTTTTTTCATGAGTAAGTAGTGGCTGTATTTGGAACTTATTAGTTTTTGTCCCGGTTATGGTCTTAGATCCGATTTGTCAATTTTTATGCCTTAGACGTATGTAGGCTATTTTATTAATGTTTAAGGGGATGTGGCTGAAATTTGTATATTCCAATCGATGTTTTTCTCATATAGAGTGAACACGCAATTTATTTCACTCAAAATGGAATATCGAAATGACACCAACACGAGAGACACTATTTTTAAAGTAATAAATTCACTGTGTACACACATATAAGTCAATAATTTTATCCACTTCAAAGTTCGTGTAATTATTATTCAGTAACAAATGAAATTTAAACAAAGAAGCGGCATTCTCAAGATTGCAATCATGGTTAAAAGAAGTACACTGAAAGAGGACTATTAAGGGATATGAAGAAAATTGACTTGCCTACATTTTGGAATTCTGTTGAAAGTGGTAGGAAAAATCTTTATTCTGATCGATACTCAAAATAGAACAATAAAAGTATCCTTTATTTTGATCAGGCTCTAAATAGACGGCTATAATATACTTCTAATCTAGTCGATAGCCAGATTAAAGAGTGGACGGAAATCTTTGTTCTGATCGAGACTCATGATAGAGTGCTAAGGAAAGAGGTTTATTCATATAGGTATGAAACGGACGGAAAAGTAGCGTGCTACTTTCAAAAGAGATTTTTGGGCACCTCACCAATAAAGTAGGGGGAGAGATATTTTAAAACACTGTTGCCATTCTTCACACTTTAACCTCTGTAAAAGCTGCTAGAAACTGTTACCGTCTTATTTGAAATTCCAACTCCTGCAAAAACTTCCTAAAGTAAGTTGCCTCATGCAGCATGAATTGCCCATTGCATGATTGCACTTCCGTAATTTTTTATTTTTCAAAGCCTTAACATCGCCATATGATGATCTTAAGTTCGGCGCCGTTTTGTAGCGTTACACAACATACATCTTAAAAGAGATAAACAAAGAGCTAATATTTCTAATTCTGCAATTCACAGCTAAGGAAACTCCTACTCTACGCATACCTATGGATGCGGAAAATAAGAAATCATATAAAGTATATTCTATTTAATAATTACTACTATTTTGTTTAATAAACATAATTTTTCAGTTTTAATTTTGGATTTCGCATTATAATTTTTTATTTTTGGGCTAATTACAGAATTGCATATAGTTGTGTAACAATGGAGGAAGATGTTGTTAAGTATTACTTTAGACCGAAATATAAATGTTTGAATTAAAAAACGGGTTTTAATTTTTTTTATCTGTGTTCCACATCATTAAAAAATTTTAAAAAATGTATGTTGTTCCTTAATATTGGGGCAAGTTGTGGAAAAAAATTGAGACAGTACGACACTGGCGTCAATAAAAAAGTGACACTAGAAAATTTATTTATTTTTTTAAATTTGAATTTCCCGCCAAAAAAATCTATAAATATTTTTTACTGATAAAGAGTACCACCGAGAAAAACTTGGTATATTTTGCAAAATTTTTAAAACCTTTGTTAATTAAAAATAAAATAAAAACGAGGTGTCACGTTTTTTTCAATTACTTGTACGGAGGTTGTCCTAGGGGGCTGAAAATTTCGGAGAAAGAATGTCTCATTGAGAGAAAAGGTATGACCTATGTACAATTTACTTAGCTCTGTGGGTACTTTTTACTTCCTTATCCTGCTATGCCCTTTGGAATATGCATCAATAAAAGGCGCATATTGCAAGCGCTATATGGATTATGCCAACAAAGGAGTATCTCTCCCGAAAGCACCCTAAATAAATTAAATGACTATAATTTAAATTTTATGATTATGTACGAAAAACAAATAAAAACGTAGAGCTACATCGGTTCACTTAGTTGCTTGTTTAGCTACTGAATTCGAGAGTGATGTGTTTTCATTGCATTGTTATTTCCTCCTATCGTATTGTTATTTCCTCGTATCGGAGGTCTCTCTATATTGGCTTTGTAATGCCCTACTTAGTATTATTAAATCTTGTGAAAAAATTATTAAGTATAACCAAATATCTTAAAGCAATTCTCCAAGGAATCGCTCTCTCCACATGAACGCACAACATCAAAAAATCTTATGATTGGTATCCGAATAATCAATATTAATAATTCTTTTTTCTCTGAAGGCATTTACTTACCAAAGAAGAATTTCCGCCTAAATTTTCAAACTTAATATCTAAGATATTTTCCTGTTTTCATAATTGTTTAAAAAGGGTAAAGATTAAAGTGTTCCTGAGAGCCCAATTTTCAAGCGATTAACTTTATTTGTTTTTATATTTGTTGAAATTTAATGGAGAGTAAAACGTAAAGATGGAATTTTGATTAAAAAATAAATTGTAGAATTACATCAATAAATTTTGCGATGTTCTCAAAAGCATACAGTTTTAGTACAATTTTGTGTTATTGTTATATATTGTTTAATGTTCTTGATATAAAACAAAAGATGAAAATTCTATATTGTCCATTAAATTTTGAATAATTTAAAAAGGAACCCGAGCCTTTAATACACTTTCTTTTAAAAAAGTATAAAAATCCTTTATTAAGGTTTATTTTTGATATAGGAAAGTAAATAAGAAACTGACACAAATATAAAGAAGCGCAATACCAATTAGATGCCTTATTTTTATCCCACTTCGTGTTCAGATAGTCAAAATTAAAATTCCTTGGATGTTGTTTTCAAAAGTGTCTTATAAAATGTAAAATGGTAGCGAATTTTCGAGTGTATTCCTTAGAATTTTGTGATACAAAGATACTAATTGTGGATTACTAAAAGTCTTTATTCTATTCTTTTAAAAACAAAGAAAAGGAAAACTTTTGTCAAAATATGGGAGAAAAAAAGAAGTTGTTCTAACTTTATTAAAACTGGGATAATTTCAAGTAGAAAAATCGCAAAAAGGACCTCCGAGCTTCTATAAGAGAAGAGCAGGTAGAAGCAGGATACGTAAAAACTGTTGTGGAATTCAAAAATCTGCACCAAACATGTCAGCATATTTCCACATAGGATATATGAGACGAATTTAAAATGCTGGCGCCCTGCCAAAAAGCCCAAATTAGCAAAAAATATGGAAGAAAATTTGCTAATTTTTTCACGACATCGAAACTATACAATTGATGATAGGAAGAGAGTAAATTGAATTTATTTCTCATACCAACTCCAGTTTTAAGGAACAGAAAATAATAACCGAGAATTTTGAAGATTGTGGGTGATGTTCAGGGATGAATGACGTCTGGAATCGCTTACGGATTTGTTTCAATTTATGATAAGGTACTCTAAACTGTGAAACATCCCCCAGCGGAAATATATTAAGATGTATCAACAGAGATGATCCCGGTGTATTATATTTTGTAGAAGAAACAATGTGTAAAGACTAGTACAAGTTTATGTTGTATTATATGTTATTTCCGTATAAAGTAAGTTAACAAGTGCAACATCAGAATTGATCTTTAAAAGGATTTTCCCACCATCATTCCTGTAACATCCAAAATCTAGTTTCCCAACGACAATTTTTAGGAAACTAAGTGCAGGTGAAGAATCTTCCTAGGCCACGAACCCGGGTCATAGCCTAAGTTAGTTCTAAATTCCGTTTAAGCTTTCAGTTTTAACCAAGAACTCATTAAAGCGCAGGTAACTATTCTGTAGTAGGATCTTTTTAGTATTATAATTACACTTTATTAATTTATAAATTCACTATCTTACGTGCGACCCGTCAGTCCGTAAGTTCCAGGATATTTTAGAGTCACTTTTCGAAACGTAGAAAAACATTTATTCGTATTTTCAAAAAATGGCATATTTATCTTGATTATGGTAGATAATTTTCGTATACCATTTTGATAGAACTTATTGTCATTTGAATTGAAAAATACAGATATCGCCTTTTGGTCATCTTTGCCCAATGCCAACTGGAATTCCTGGTATTACCATCATGAAAGAAAACCTTTCTCCTGTTTACTAAAGAAAGATGTTTTTGAACTAGTCGTTCATGTTACTTAGTTAGTTGATACAGCCGCTGTGAAAGTTTTGTTAGAATCCGACAATTCAAATTCACTGCAGATATCCCACCAAACTAACCAGAAAATTTTTCCAAGGTGCATTCCAACTTTCAGAGTTGATTACTTTTATATCTGTTTTTTTTTTTTTGTACAAAATTAAGAATTAAATAGTAATAATATAGGAATAACTAATTTAGAGTGCATTCGATTTCATTATTAATCTTTGATATTGAAATCTTTGTTATTGAAAAACAGTTGAAGAAAATGTAAAATGTAATGAGTAAACTATAATTTTCCCATTATATAATTTTTCTAAAATTTCCCATTTTCCTGGATTTCTTTCTCACTATCCCTAACCCCCACCATAAAAAGAACCAACAAAAATCGCACACATCTCTAATGAGAACTTCCAGAAAAATAACGTGTAAATCTACTCGTGAAATCGAATAAATTAACCGCCCGTTGCAGTAGTACTCTGCTAAAAACGTGGAGACTGAATATATATACCATATAGATTGCTAAAAGGAGTAATAATGTAAGGTAGTTGCAGTTATATCTTGCAATGAATTTAATTTTGTCAGATATAAATAACTCTTCTGAATAAAAATACGCACATATCTAATGGCTGATATCAGAAAAAGCATCAGGATATTGTACTGGTAATTACAATACTTGAAGGAAATGAAATAAACTGATTTTCTTCAAAACCACTAAATATCTATTTGACAACAGAATTTTCCAAACAGAAAACAAAATGTAGGATATATGAGATGGGAATACTCCATGTTAGAAAGCTTAACAAGAGAATTCGATTTGAAGAAGGGTGAATGTACTTTAGCACCAGTTTGTATGATTTGCACTTCTACGCAAATTTACGTTCCCCAATTCTATCTTTTCCGACACAAATGGAACGTAGTTTACAAAAATTTAAAGTAGATTGAAATCTAATTTCTAAAAAGCTTTGAAAAATCCCACCAGGGGCATACGGTTTGAAAATAAAACTTAAAAATTCGACTCTTATTCTAGTGAACTCAATTTGCATTTCAAAAGGATTCAAGAACGAGTATGCCTTTTTTGTCGGATTTATCATACTGTTCTAATGGATTTCAATTTCCGTGAAACTGATTATAATAAAAAGAACTTATACATTTTATTTGTAAGATTTCCTCACTATGGTACGCTAGATCAGATCAGAACAGGCCAGACCAGATAAACTTTTCTCTAGATCAGCGTTTTCCAACCACTGTTCCCCTATGCCGGTCCATAGAAATATAACAGAATTTTTTCAAAATTTTACTGAAGGGTCATTCCATTGTGACCGGTGATATTTTGTCTCAAATACTGTTAATCCTTGCATTATTTCGCTGTTATTATCAGCTACGTGCTATAAGTACTTCCCTAAATACCGAAAGGGTTGCTTTAAAAATCACTATAAGGGTAACATACTTGTGTTTCTAATTCTATGTGCTATTGTCCTTAAATTGAGTGTAACGTATGGGACACAAATTGCTCTACTCTTTTGAGATTAGTGAGCTACATATTAA
>QYTT01076411.1:0-13791 GCA_006980735.1 Dasypogon diadema
AAGGCACAGCTTTCTGGAAAATGTGGCTCCATTAGAATCCTGTTCGTGTTCTCCAATGTCCTCGCAATTCTTCCCGTCCTATCACGAACAAGTTCAACTTTGGGGACCAAGTCTTCTGTAGTCTATTGACTTTTGAGGTGGTCTCCATGTTCGAGCAGAAGTCCGTCCACCATTGATCGTCCCCAAAGGAAAGTTGGCTCCTTTTCCACGTTTGCAATGTGTGGGTTTCTTTCAGTCACAAATTCAAGTAAGGCTTCTTCTCTGGGGTTGTCATGCGTGTTGCCTACCCTACACTATATTGTGTGAGTTTGCATCGCATCGAATGATCAAACCCGTGTTCTCCTTCTCTCCGTAGCGCACAAGATCCTCCAGCTTCCTTGTACGGGGTGGTTTTGGAGAATCAAAGAATAAGTACACAACACAAGCAGACACCAAAACGCCCCTTACTGCAATTAGCCAATTAAACTTAATAACTTCATCTGAACACTGTCTCATGCCGATCATAAATTACCTATTTAAGTCCGCATGTAATGCAATCCATAGATAAGTATGAAACCTGATCGAGCAAAACTTATCTTAGAGCCAAACAAGTGGTGTCTTCTTTTATGGAAGGGCGCTAGATACAAGAATATTGAATATTCCCAAACAAATAGTTTTCACGTTGGTCAAATTTTATTCTAGACTGCACCATATTGACTCATTTCAATTCCATTATTAAATCCGCTCAAACAGGTCAACTGAATATGAAAGGTATTAACCATTGAAGACTAGAAAATCCCTTGAGAATATTCTCGACAATTTCAATAATTTATCATGTCTCTTCGTGTTCCGGAGGTACACAACACCATTCACATGAGTTTATGTTGAGAGCAGATATGTCTAGAAAATTAATGCTTAAGGGCTACATATGTATGCTCAAGTTTGGGAGGACTAAATCCTGTAAAGGAGCATGAATATGGTACACATGGCCGCCCCCAGACATATCTGCAACTAGCATGCAAATAAAACTTTACCATGTAAGTCATGCTTACAGTTCCGACCCCAAATAATCATTGCAGAGTTTGTTTGGAGGAAAATAATTGTCTCATTTTACAAGCGTTGATTGCGACATGTGACTGACTGATGTCACTTGAATGTAACTGAAAACGTTATTTGAAACGATGGAATTTAAATTGTGAAAATTTTCTACATAAATTATTTCAGTCCGGAGAAAAATTCGCTCAAAATTAACTGAATGATTTCTCAAAGGAATTATTTTAAGTATTTTCACTTTATTCTCTTCATCTAGAATATTAAAAGTAGAGCGCTTTGCGCCAGAGAATGGACCAATGAAAATACTTCCCCTTACGTTTCTCCCCCGCTACGAGCAAAATATATCCAATTTCCCAGCTTCCTCCCAAATTAGCTTCTTAATTTTAACTTCTTTGACGAAAAAGAATTGCAATTTGCCTGCTATTTTTTTTTTATCTTACTGCAAGCCCCACTGAATATTCCAACGTCATTAAAGCCCTTTTCAAAGGAAATCAATTCGAATTCTATTAAAACTCGAATAGAAGGCGTTTTTCAGAGAAACTGCAAGAAATCAATTACGGTCGTAACTTATTCAGCAAATAGATTAAAATTAAACTGGACGCAATGATGCTAGAAGACAAGGGTCAGTGGCGTGGCGTGGGTACATCCATTACAAAGTTGTTATGGTTGACACTGGAGTCCTTTAGAGGAGCAAATTAGTAATAGGAGTAATTAACTTTGCACTGCGAGTGAGGCAGAGGAGAAGTCCTTCCTCTTCCTCTTCGAAGTTTTCGAAAGTTTTCTTGGAATTGATTTTCTAGTTAGAGAACTGTATGGGATCTTCAGACTTCGTTTAATTTAAACCAAAACCGAACAAAGAAAATTAGCAATTTCTAAACTGAAAAAGCAGTTGATCAAAACTGGTGATTTGTGGTAACACCGTAAAAATGACCGAGGTCGGAAATGTGTGTTCAGGTTCACACTGTCAAATGAATATTACACCTGGATCTCTTTTTACGCGGTTTTTTCACGTGATTTTTTTACGAGGTTCTTTTTAAGCGATTCTTTGCTTTTACGCGGATTATTTTCTGTTAGGCGGTTTTTCCACGCATTTTGCTTAACACGGTTACCAGTTATATATATTTACGTATATAGCATATATTTATATATACGTACATATGCTCGCCACCAAAAATTCTTGAAGAAAAAACTAAAAGGTAATTTTCCCTACGCGGTTTACGTTTACTCGGTTTTTTACAAGATTTCTTGCTTTTCCACGGGTTTTTTTACGCGGTACACATCCACCGCCTAAAAAAAGATCCAGGTGTATTACAAAAGGAGTTGAGTTTTAAACTGTTCAAATGCAATAGGGAAATTTGGCTGTTCAGATTAGCTTTAGGAAGACACTTTTTCCTAATCTAAAAGGATTATCCTAGCCCGAAGGGAATTCAGTCCATTTCAAAACATTTTATGCTAATGCATCTAGGACTTGCGTTGGGCTGTGGATCGCCCCCCCCCCACCTTTTGGTACAAATACCACTCTTTCATCTCTCCTCACTCTGTAAAAGTAATTCCAGTGTTCATTCCCGATTGACAATGGAAAGGTCCAACTATAATCTCACGTGCCAGCACATTCAAAAAGTAAAAAGTCGATTGAATATTCTTGACGTTCAAAACAAAAGCTTTCTCAGAGAAAGTACGCTAAAAATATTCAATAGACTTTTTACTTTTTGCATATGCTGGCACCTGCCATTATAGTTAGACTTTAACTCACATTTGACTTTTGTAATAGTCCGACTGCATTCGACTGGTTTTTAGAGAATATCTTTTGAAGATTTGCCTTAGTCTGTAGACCTTCCACCTCTTCACAGTATCTTCTGCATGTTCTTCTTGGTCTTCCTCTATTCTTTATCGTATTCGGTTAGGGCCTGTTTTGTATTCAGCCCTTTTCCTTTTAACATTAATTCCTTCTGTTTTAGATTGTTTTTTTGCAATCTTCTACATTTCTACATTTAGCCCTTAGCTTTTTCTCCTCCCTGCTCTACCAGGATACATGTCTTTTGAACTTTTCGCATTTTACTAAGTAACTTGCTCCGTAAGAACCTAAGATCAGATTTTGAAATCGGGTTGAAATAGAATCACGGTTCCTTTTTAAATCAGTTAATTTGTCTTAAAGCGGAGATTTATTTAAGAAATTGATCACATTTGTCTTTCGGAAATAATCAGTCTTCTTCATTATTCAGCTATTATCGAGTTATTAAATCTTATTATCCTATGTTTCAATTTTGCTTTTCTTTTGATTTGATTCTAGGATGTAACGTTGTATTTGTATAAATTCATTCCTTCTGGGAGGGGCCCACTGGGACCCGCTGTACATGGTGCACTCACCTTCACCCCTGTATAAGACCCTCGATTAAACGTTAAAATTAAGTCTGAGATTCTCTTAATATTCTCCCATTTTAAAACGCTATGACATGCATAGAATTATCTTAGAGAATTTATTGCAAGGTCCTATGTTCGCATTACACTTTGTGAGAGCGCGGGCAATTTGGGATTCGTCTTTGAATTCAGTTACGCTACTTCTTCAACTTAATGAGAATAGGTGTGTTTCTAAAAATGAAATTATTTCATAGCATTCATATGATTTCAGAAGCTATAAAATAATGTATAGTACACTGATACCTCCACACTCATTACCTCCTGAATAGTAAGACTTTATAGAAAATTACACAGCGTTTCAAAAGCAAAATTAATTAAGTTGGCAGTGACATTTATCAACATCTCAAAATTCACCTTCGATAAAATAATATGAAAGATTCTTAGTCATTCATCACTCAGCGAACTAAAACTAATTTGCATCAGCACAAAGCAGCAAAGAAAACGAAACCGACTCATAGTCACGGTATTGTTAACGTACTCATAAAATCTGCCAGGCAAATATTTTCCGCAAATTAAGCTCCACTTCCAGTAAATCTCCTGGCTTTTTAAAGTTCTCACCAGACAAAGCCACAGGGAAACTAGTTAAATAGTTTAAAATGGATTTCCCAGCACGAGAAATAACTGGAACCATTTACAACTTGTATGACGACTTCCTCTAAACATGTAAAAATGACCAACACCCAATAGCATAGTTTTCGTGACCTGGAATTCAATTAACTTTTCCGGAGGATAAACGGCGGGCAATTTCCATTGATCGAATTGGCACTAACCTAACATTTAGGATGTGGCAATTATGTGTTTCCTACAATCCCCCAATAACAATTTTCGTTGGAAAATTCTTTCGTTTGAAAATTAAATTCCTTTCCTTTCACCCTTGTCCAGTTTAGAAAATGGTCATGGCATTAGTAAGGCACACGATCATTTTCAACCCCTTTTAATAGACGACTATTGTTTAAACAGAGTTAACTGGTCCGAACTTCTGTGTGCTAGACCCCCATATCCATATAGTGCTATAGTGCTATTGTTGTTGGCTTTAGATAAATAGTATGCGGCACTCGAAAATTTATGATATAAACGTTGGGACTATAATGGGTCGAATAAGCAATTTTGTGAACGTGAACCCGAAGGACTTTGGCTTATAGAAGCTATAATGAAAGCTTTCGTCTTTTTTTTTAATCTGGATGTTGCACGTATTTTCCGTTGCTCGTACCGGAATTGTTTATCTTGTTATAAATTTCCTGAACAATAAACACATGCCACATTCATTTTTTTTAGAGGAGACATTATAAAGAGAGTGTTAACAGAGAGCTCACATTGCCTTACGCTCGTTAATTCCTTCTACTGACCGAACAGTGAATGAACTCCTGAAACTTTATGGAAAATGTTTTTAAGCGCAGCATATATTTGAAAACACAATTAAGATGCGAATAATTATTGAAAGATTACAAAACAAAAAAATCCATATTTTACTATACACGTTGAAATACTAAAAATAGTGAAAACACACAATAGAATTTCAGAATTTCAATTCAATATAGTCTTCTTTTCCTTTAAGACGTTCTAGACGTTCAGTTATACACACAGCTCGAATATTCATGATGAACAAAGGAAGTGACGGGCAATCTTTTAAGATTTCCAAGATACCAACGCGTTATTCCTTCCAAAAGTGGAGGTTAAACAGCTAGCATTTACGAAAAAGATGGCGGACTCGTGATTTGTCCAGCTGAACTGCATTTTCCAGTTGGCCCCAAAAAGAAATGACGTTTGAAACTCAATAAAAATCTTCTGCGAATTTATTCTAGTATCGCCAAGTATTTGCCAGCACTGGATTCGTATAAAATCCTTCAAGAGTTTGACAAAAATACAAATGTACATTCTTCGGGTGTCACTTTTCACGAAATTACGCCATATCCTTACAGAGCCTTCGGGTGTGACTTTTCACGAAATTACGCCTTATCCTTCCGGAGCCTTGTCGACTTTTAATGGCACATAATAGGGTCTTGTTTTTAAGGAGAAATAGTGCTGTTGGAGATCGCCGTAAACGCTGTCGACGTTGAACTTCAAGAAGCCGATTCCGTTTCTAAACTACAAAATCTCTGTGTGCCTGTCACTCAATAGTTGGTGTCCATACCTTTAACACCAATGTAAAGATATATCACAGTTTCTGTAATTTTGCGGTAAACTAAAGTACTATTTCAGGATGTTCCAAAAACTGAATTGCTCTATCCTTCCCGGTCGTATCATTATTCGTATCTCCTGAATGTCACTTTTTAAGAGAAATGATGGGACTGGACACTTTTGGATTTTAAGAATACGAGAGTGGATATCAGTTGACCTCAAAGTATCATCCATGCGAATTGATTGGCAAGGACCTTTTACAATCCAAAATGACGAAACAAAAATAAGCAGTGACCATAGAACAACAATAAGACAACGAATGAACAAAAGACGGCATGATGGTACTCTTACACTCTTAGTTTACTAGAAAATTGAAGAACTTCTACTGTAAAACGTTTTTAGAGATGAAAAATTGGCAATTTTTACCTCTTCCACGACAATCTGGAGAACTTGAGCTGGCGAATTTTCACCTATTAAGAAATTTGGAAGCATTTCTGATGGACTCTCACAAGACGACTTCTCTTTGAAGAAAAAGTGTATCTGACTCCCCAAAGAGTATTTTAAAAGGCAATAGAAGCAAAATACAAAAACTATGCCCATCACTGCAATAAACGTACATTCAGGAAGTTAATGAGGGTATATTGCCCAAAGAAAAATTTTTAATACCTACAAGATATCACCACTGTTTCTAAACTCACTAAGCAGAAAATCTTCAACGACCAAATGCCCGACAATAGATCTAATCTATGGGGGAAACTACCCCTAAGCTGACCAATGAAAAGGAAATCCCAGCAACAGAAAGGAGGCAATAATGGCCATTAAACGATCGAATCCAACCACATCACCTATAAAAAGTATCGCAACCCGACTGTACATCTGGCGTTATTAGCAGTTAATCTCAGTTGGAAACTTCTCGCACAAATAAATGGCAAAGTTACATATTACCGGGGCGCAAAACTTTTACCTGTAACAAAGTTTCTGCTGGCAGTAAGACCAAATTGACTGCATAGCAAACATGTTAAATTGAGACAATCATTAGGCTTTAGGAAACCGCTTTAAAAAGTACCCCAGGGAGGAGGTGGAGGAGCAAACTTTGACCAGAGGACGTGATCTAACTACAAAGGGGCTCCAATTACTTCTTCAAAGTTGTAAGGACTCTCTGCAAAGCATTAAAAATGTTCTGTAATAGCGAACAGTGTATGAGATGGTCATGAAAGTCCTAAACTTGAAAGAAGAAGATTGGCTTCAGTTAGCGTTATATACACAACTCGGATTTGGTCTGGAACAGTTTCTTGGAACAAAGTGATACAATTCCGGTGCTTTGCAGAAAAATCACGTCTTGAAAGTGATATAAACGGTGATAAAGTCGCTTGTTTCAGAAATTAATCCATTGGGTGCTTTCACAGGGAACATCGTATCCATCCTGTTAAAAGTCCTTTTTTACGTTCTGGGAATTCAGTTCGTTGAAGTTCTTGCATGTCAAGACGAACATATAAATGCATGCATCGAGATGGGGGGATAAGGACGGAATCCGTATTCTTTCATGAAGATATATGCGCACTTCAGTGCTGGGTGGAGGATATCGGTGAGAGTCTACCATAGCTTTTCTTCTACGTTGCGGAAATCTATGGCACCCAGAACTTGACTAGTCGAGTTATTTTATTAGTCATATCCTTCGGTGCACGTTCGTTTGGCATGGAAAGAAGAATGACTGCCGGCCACGTTTACACAGATGGAACATACGTTTTATGCAAATTTTATAAGAGTTTTTTTTTCACAAATATTTTAGTAAAGTCGACAGAAGAAGCAGTAGTCAATGCACGTTTATGGCCAACAGTGACAAATTATAGTCAAAGAAAGCTACTCCATATCAAGAAGAACTTAAGGAATTTGAATTGATCAGAGCTGAGATTGGAATATTTCAAGGACAAAATAAAAGGATGACGGAATAAATGGGAAGATAAGAAGGAATTTCTTTCTTGTTTGATAAGTTGACTCAAATTGGATATGTTGAAATTTTGTTCGAAGTTTCTTGTTGCGCAAGAATGTAAAATATGTGAACGGAACATTCTCCTTATATAAAAGATTGGCAAAAGAAGTATAGCTAAGGAGTTGAGATGAAGGCAATAAATGCGTAAATGAATCGACAAAATAGACGCAACTTTCAGAAATGAGAAGAAGAAAGGAATCAATCAATTAATTTAATCAAATTAAAATTAATTAGGAGAGATAAAACTATTATAGGTTGGCAGAAAACAATAGCGACTAGTTCAAACTATCAGAGTACATCGAATTGACGGCAGAGAATGAAGATCAAATTTTTCTTTGCAATTCTCTAAATTTTGTTAAAGTTCAAAATGAGAACTTAAGCATGATTGAATTCAAACTGTTAAAGTGAACAATTGAAGACATTAGCTGCGTTCTTTTGGCAACAGAGTATAGAATTGTCATACATTAACTGGGTTAAATTAACTCGGTTATTTAACCGAGTTAAAAAGCTCACTGTATTATTTAAATCTTCTACGGGAAAATAGATGGCGCTTATTGAAAGCTTTTGTGTTTAAAAGCCGACTGTGCACATCATAGCAATTAAAATAAACATAAATGTGGCCAAAACTGATATTAAGATAAATTTAAAGTTAATAACAGCCTTTACTTCTTTAGGGTTTGCTTTAAAAAAGAAAAACAGAAGAAGAAGAAATAATTCTATACTCCATGGATTCCAACCGTTCTTTTGAGCTTTCATAACTCCGTTAGCGAAAAGAATACAGCTATTGTTGTTGTTTCCTTGGTGTGGATCAAGCAGGAAAGCGAGGAAAAAAGTCTTTCAAGGTAAACTAACATTTCGGAATGCTACAACTTGAATCCAAAATTAAAGCGTTTGCTGACGCCTGACGCTGTTGTCAAAGCATAGGCTGCTTCTTGCCCGTCCATTAAATAAAAGTCTGGATTAGTAGCAATTTAAGGCTATCAAACTGGGTGAATGGGGTCACATTCACAAAAGTTTTCTCCAATAAAAATTATAAAGCAGCAGCGAAAATAAACTTGCACCATACCAAGTGAGTCTTCAGGAAAAGTCAAACACAGCTCCTGGAGCGACTCATAGAACTGAGCTTTAAAAGGTTCTGCTTAAAGAGCATTCTAATGAAATTGTTAATGTATGTGAAGAACATGAAGGGATAAGCAACCTGGAGTCCTCCAAGATGACCCTCCACAATGAACAAAAGCCCTTTAAAGTAAAACGAATAGATGACATCTTAATTAATTACTTTAACGGAATAGTTGTAAGTAAATTCTGAAAAAATTGTTATAGCACCATATGGATCCTTTGTTTCCTTCTTTCCGAAATTGTTGCCTTTTTTTATCTTTTGAATGTTGTGTGTAACCTTCTTGCAAAAAAGCTTTGGTGTGGCTGTCTTTCAAAGCTCTCTTCAAAAAAATGCGTTCCGAGCTTTCCCATTCATTGAGAAGTCTATGTTTTCTTTGCCTATGATTGCAATATCAGCATTGAAACGACAATTGATATCTTATATATTTATACCTTTCTCATATACTAATTAAAATTTTAGAGTATTTTCAATCCTATGCTAACATAAAGTTTCATCGCAAAAAACTTCTCAGACCCAAATTTTTCTCATTTCCGATTGACGAGTTTCGTAAATATGAAAAATTAAAAAAGAGATCCTCCCGGAACGCTTTGCTACTCCAGCTTTATGACCAGTGAATAAACTGATTTAATTACTAAAATTCATGAAATGCTAATGAAAGACAAGGTGCTGACAGAGGGAAAGAATTCGATGCCTATTCAATCAAACTTTGTCCTGGAACTGGGGCTCTAATATTTCGGTCACGTTTTTAATAATAGTCATATTTTCTGGTTTTCACCAAATTGAACGGGGGCGAAGGGTTGTGCGCCCTGGTGCGTACATAGTCTGCCAGGCGGTACATTAAGCTTGCTCTTAAAAAGGATGTTTGTTGAGGAGTATAAAGAATATTTGCCAGCAATTGTAAATTCCCATTTCGGAAAGTTTTGATGCTATAACCTGATTTACATCCTGGGGATTTGTTCCTAATCTGCAGCAATTAAGTGCTGAGGGCTTTGAACACTTTGGAGAGGGGTGAAATACTTAATCACCTCCAGACATTGGAAATACCAAAGTCGAATAGTCAAAATGTAATGAAATGGAAGTGAACAAGATGCACACCTCGGCACACTAACTGACGTGCTCAATGACGAATGCCTTAAAGCAATCAGGGGATTGTAATCACGTTCCTGAGTTTTGATGACATTTAAATGCACATGAGTAATTAACATTTCAAGACTTACACAGGTGCATACCAAACCAGGTGAGTTAGTACTTGGGCTGGCGGGCGGGAGAACGGGAATGCACTACTTTGCTACATAAATCGATTAAGACCTTAGCACATTTGACGCAATGGCAGCGGGAAGTTTGGCTTTTTCCAAGCTATAGAAACATGTTCACGGCTCTTCTGAAAGTTGATTAAAGTATCGTCCCACCTTGAACATGAACGCAAAAATTGCTCTAAAATTTATGCAGAGCAAAACAATGGGTACAAATGAAGCAGATTCTGTGTGGTGTTGCGTAACAAACCAGTTCCATTGGAGTTCCATTGTCACAGTTTACATAATCGCCCACGCTCAGTCAAGTGCAACAAGAGCATGTGATCGATGAAAAGGGCTTCGATTCGTGTTTAATGCGGAGAAGTATTGCACAGGTGGAGAACATCCCTGACCCTGGCATTTTGGTAATGTGACTATGTGAACAGGCTGCCCTCCGGATTTGATTTTGTGTAAAGATTTTAGATAACAGAGTTAAATACGTGTAGCACAGCAGAACTGACTGTGAGTTCGTCTTTTGTAATTCCAATCTGTTTAAATTGTTATCATTAATTAATACCTCTGTGGTGTAACTATCAATATATTTGACAGCAGACAGTTCTTTTATGATATAATATAATATCTACAATTACCATATATAGATCAGTTCGTTTATTTATTTTATTCCGACAATCTGGTCCAATGAAAATAATGATTTAGGTGTCAGTATCAACCACTTGGACTTGGCTGTTCTGGATTCTGGGTGATATTCTGGAAGGTAATGCGACAGCGAGCAACTTGGGATTGGGATTAAGAAAGATGCTGAGGACGTCACCGAGACCATCAGGAGAGACCTGGGAGAGTTGACCCAGGACCTTCAATGTTACGATTTCGGGAGCATCCGAGAGAAAAGCAAAAGATTTTTGTGGTTAAACTTGGCACAAGGAAGCATTACTGTGAGATCAACACACTACAACTGATTGAGGGATTTGCCGATTGCGCACAATTTTCCAGTATGTGTAACGTTGCGGACAGGACCCATCTCTGTTTTAAAGGTCCAGGTCTAGAAAATTGTATGCTCTGCACGGAGCTCAAGGTGTTTCCTAAACTTCAGGGACAAAGTGGATGCTCTGGAGGACGAGATATTGAGAATTCGCGGGTAGAGTGGTAGTGGCGAGCGACTTCAACGCCAAGAGCGTGGAGTGGGGCAGGCCCGAGGTACCTCTTGAAAATGGCCGCCAAAGGAACTTGGTCGTTCTGAACACCGGCGATGCGACGACGTTCCGTCGTCCTGAATATAAAGAAACCATCTCAAATATCTCCCTTGTCACACAGAATCTCGCACTACTGGAGTGGAGGTGGATTCTACTGGAGGATTACACGGCCCTTGGTCACTAGTATATAAACATCCGCTTCCGTGACTGGCATTGGAATGCCGGAAATCTGAAAGAAACTAGTCTATCTCCTGTGTTGCACGACGGTAACGTTCTTCTTCTTGTTATGGTGGTAGCGAAAGAAACAATGGGTCTCCTCAAAATATCGTGTGATATGTCAATGCTCCGATTAGAACCAAGGGCGAAAGGACGGAGCAAATTACAGATCTGAGAAGGGCGTGCTTCCGTCCAAGGGTGACTGCCCAGGGGGCTAAAGAAATAGAAGAGGCCAACCGACTTTCTGCCATAAACAGGTCTGCCAAGAGGACGCTCCGACACGCTACGACATGGCTGCGCCATATTTTTGTATTACACTGAAAACTTCGACTACAATCTACTTGAATATTTTTATGTCAGATATAAAGAGTTCTAAATCCTTTTGTTTCCATAATCGAATAAAAAATGATATGATCTTACAAGGGACTATAGTTAACGATCACAATATAGTCCTTCGCTGTAGCAAGAAATTAATTAAAAGTGGAGACCATCAAACGTATGTATACTAGTACAGACTTCACATATGCTATGCTGCCTATTTTTGTGATTCGTTTCTCAAAATAAGCTTATCCATTGGTAAATGATGCTGAGTTTCGAACCCAGATCTGCATGAATCTAAGCCACAGAGTCATCAATCAAACTACCAACGCCCTTGTATCCCAGAAACAAATTATCATTAACCTAATTTCCCTCTTATTTCAATATATTATTTAACTCTCTCTCTACCTTAAACCGCAGCAGAAACATTTCATTTCCATTGAACTTTATATTTTTTACAATCTTGAATCCTTCCATTCTTCAATACCCACCATCATCATCCATTTGCCTCGGAAACAAAAAGAGCAATGACCCACTTCTTTCATCACAAAATCCAGAAATTAATACCACAAATCAGCGGTTTCACTGTAATTATGCCGGGAACTTTTTATGGGGACATTCAACAAATAATAGCAGCGATGCAATTGAGTTGCAGACAACACAATGAATACAAAGTTGTAATTTATTCCCGAGACAAAACAGCCTTTTTAAACTATTTGCGATGGTATTACCCAACTCAGCACCATCACTGGGAAGGACTTAATGGTACAAGCCTTATTAACCCAATTTCAACTCTTGCCAGCGAAAAGATCTGAGAATTCCACTTTTACTATGAAGTTGGCAGCATTAAGACAAATAATGAAAGCGAAATGGAGGCAAAGGATTAGATATATCCTGGAGAGCAGTTCCATTTGTGTAGTAAGCTCATTTCCTCACCGATAAAACACTTCCACTGACGACTGCAAGTTAACAATTTCATCGCCAAGAAACTGCTGGCAAACTTTCTTTTTAATAATTTCTTCGTTTATCACCCCCCATCTGGTGTGGTATCGTTAACGGCTGCAATTCCGACATACAACATACACCGTATCATGAGTCGGGATGAAAGGGGAATAAATAGCGTAGAACATGGAGGTGCGAAAGTACCAACGTATTCACGGCACCGCACTGCCGTGCTCATGACCTCTTAAATACCCACATCATTGCAGCAAACCCTGCAATTAAAACTTTTTGAGTATTTTTTTGATTGTATTTACAGGTGGAAATGGAACACTTTGGGGGCACAACGACTCAATAGGGATGAATGTGTTTAAGTTTTAATTGTTCTTACTTTAGACAATGGCCACAGCCACGGAACGGAGGTGCTAAGATAGTTACCTGGGACGAACACCACCACTGTTAATCGTAATATCAATGACTTCACGTGGGAACTTGGAAGGTACACTGAGCCCTCGTGATTAAGGTCAAAGCGAGTTTGCTCAAGTAAATTGATTTTTCTTCTATAAAAAGCTCCGTCGGGTTATGAAGAGAACTGGACTGATTGCATCTGATTTGATGTGGCGTGCGATATGACTGATGGAATGAAATTGAAAACGTCTGAAAGGCGCCATTAATTACGTGGCATTCAGATTGTTACAGAGAAACTATTTCCAGCAGCACAAAAGCGTTAAATGAGTGCATTAGATGGAAGGAATGGTGAAGAGTTGTTATTACGCTAACCGGGGTTTGGAGGTAATTCGGATTTGATAGGGTGGAACTCTGGTAAAAGCAATTTCGCAACTTTCAGAGTAGAGTATTTTCAAAATTAAGTACTGAAATGAATTTAAATAGCCTCGTAATGCTTTTAAGAGCTTTAAGTTCGTTTCTGCAAATATCTGATCCCTACATTCCCAAGAGTTAAATGCTATTCTCATGAGGACCTGGTAAACGTGGAAAGTAGCAAGGAGGAAAAGTACTTTATGGTCAAATAGGGGAATGATTTGCTGAGCATTACTTCCACCTGCACGGCTATTATAAAAGGAGTAATGCCTCTTTACGTGACAGTTGCTTCTATGGTGAACTACTCCATTAGACTAAAAATACGATAAGGATGTGAGTATAATCGCAGAGATTGTTCTTCACGATAATTTTCCCGTG